>WTXV02035626.1:0-19635 GCA_009823435.2 Nymphicus hollandicus | reverse complement strand
TATTCTAAGCACATGTACTGAGGTTGTGGGTTTGGATTTGTTTTTTCCCTGCTCTTCTAGGGAAAATGTTTCATCCAGTATTTCAGTGGCCAACTGTGGGCTGTTATTTTGATGGTTGCTTTCTGTGACACAAGACGTTCTTTGCCTCCTGGAAATTTCAACACTCTAGATGAAAGCTATTTAATGTGAAGGATTTCACTGTCAGGTTTCAAATGATGGCAAAGGACTCTACAATGAGTGTTCCTGAATTTGACAGAATTCATAGTTTGCAGGCAACCCACATTTTTCTTCAAGATGTAGAACCAAATAAGCAGTAATGAATATATATGTGTGCTTGAAGTTTGATTATAAGGTGGGTTACAGAAGATGTTGTATTGATTGTTTTCAATGTTGCCAGAAGAACCAAAACCAGAACTGTAAGATGGAAATACTCATTCTAATACTTAAACTGAAAACTTAAGTTCCGAAATACCTGAGGCAATCTCATTCTGATCTGTTTCAGATGTATCCAGAGATACTAGAAAAATAATATGACAGCATTTCTTACAGTATGCCTTTTAAGAGCAGTTCATTACAGTGCATAAAGGAACTTTGTTTAAATGTCGTCTTTTCAATTTCCAAAGTCTTTCTAAAGAGTAAGACCCTTGAAGTGGTTTTCTTTTTCCTTGTTCAAAATATTTCTAACAATAGAAAGCTAATCTTTATCTGGTTTGGAAGAAGCCCCAAGTGTGCTTCTCGTCACTGAAATTATTCAGTGGGATGAGATATGGTATTGATGGTAAAAATCACAAGCAAGTCAATCAAACCCAATGTTTTTGAAACTAGAAGCACTTGCCAATGTCGATACTGTGGAATACATGTAATACTAGCTTTTGGGCTTAGTGTGATGAAGGGGTGATGAGGCAGAAGTTTCCTGTAATGGGATTGCTGGTTGAAAGGAAACCAGCATCTAGTAATCATTTTGCATATTGGGTCACATGCTGTAACTTTCCCATGACTTCTGCTTTTGAAATGGATTGGGTTACTAGGATTGTTTTTGCAAAACATTTAAGATGGAACTAAACCACTTTTTGTTCTGTTCTTTTTTTCAGATTCTCTCTCAAGGCTCCATTAAAAGTATAACTGCAGCAAACTTTAAACTGCAGGTAGCTGATAAACAGCCACATGCAAATTATCAGTCTTAGTGCTGAGCAGTGGAACTTAAGTTAGAGGAATATCAGACTTGACTTAGTCCTTCTGACTATCACAGTTTGTTGGGGTTACAGATAAGCCCGGAAAACTTCTGCATACTGGACTGTGGCACTGAGAGATACCGTTTGGTAAATTTTTAAGGAAAAACATATTCTTGATGCAGATTGAGATTCATAAGAATACAGTGAAAATTCTGACACTTAACTTGCATTTCTTAACTGTCCACCCATCCCTCCTCCAAATTTCTCTATCCACAGCACCCAACTAAGACGTGCAGTGATATACGTTGAGAATCCCAAGACATCAGAAGTGCCACTTTTTGGTAATGGATTTTTTGCCGTTGCTGTCTGTGACGGATAACCCAAATTTTCAAAAGACTTCAGTGATAGATCACATACTGAGTATTTTAAATACATTTCTAGAAATGTGAGCAAGATTGCCTCAAGTTTTCTAGCAAGAGATCTTTTTCTAGGCCATAAACCTTTTATTTATTGCAGGTATTTGGATGATAGAACTGGGGATACATGTGCAGTAGAAAACATAGTGGGTCTTTGTAGATCTTTCTCTTGATTTCGCCTGCATGTCTGATACTGCAGTTAGCTGGCAAGTGAATGTCACACACGTCTTGGTGAGGAAGGCTTTCCATTAATTGGTGGTCTTCATAAATTCTTGTTTTCATCACAGATGATATTTCCTAGGTATCTTTTTTGCCACTGAGGCCAAACGCCCCCCCACCCCCCCAGTCCTTAAAACTGTCACTGTACTCTAGCTAATATCCCCTTTTAAAAAGGAACATGACATCGTGGGCAGTCAGGACAAATTATTTAGCTTCTTGGAAAATATTTTGACAAACTTTGCACTGGCAAAATTTGTATTGGCAGAGTATTTTGATTTCACAAAAGAATCCAAAAGATCTTGAAATGCGGCTGTTACCTGGTTTCCCTTGCACAGGAAACAAATGTAATACCAGGAAATCCCATTTTTAATACAGATAGATAGAGACTGTGGGAATTTGTTCAGTGATGTTGAATTGATGGTACCAAAATCACCATCTTGGCATCTGTTAGCAAGGGCAAAATTAGTGTTAATAGTGGAGGCTACCACCATATAAACAACATATGATGTAGTTAATCTGACAGAAAATGGCGGAATCAAAGAAACTTCCGCTTGACCATGTACCAATGTTGTGGCATGGAGACACCAAACTTGAAAAGTCCTTATGCTTTTAACTAGTTGGGTTGGTTTTTTTTGTGGAGTTTCTGGCATCCCAGAAATAATGTCATAATTAGGACCAAATCCAACTCTGTTGCCTTGATGATGCCTTGTTCCTAAGACAGCAAAAGCAAAATATATTCAAAAAGAAAATGGTGTCAGTGGCAGCTGTGCTTAGCTGCCAGTAACTATATTCCCTTTCCTTCACCAAGTGTCATTTTATTGTCATTTACTAGACCTGCCAGGCCTGTTATCCAAAAGCAGAAGTGAGGATTTTTCCCTGACTTTCCTTCTAGAAGCAGTGCTGGTACCTGGTGGTTTGAGCTCCCTCTCCTGGTCTCCTTACAGCAAATTCAAAATCCCCAAACGAGAGTTGAGATGGGAGGGACAAGGAGACGGGCAATATTCAAACAGACTTGTAAAACTAATTATTTTTTGTTTGGGCTTGGTTGGGTTTGGTTTGGGTTTTGTTGGGGTTTTTTGGTGGCTTTTTGGGGTTGGGGTGGGTTTTTTTGGGGGGTTGTTTGTTTGTTTGATGTGTTTTTTTCAGATTCATTAAACAACCTCTTAAAAGGAGATGGAGTTCAAATTTAAATATACAAACCATGTAGCCAGTAATTTTCTGTCACAATGACCTTATCCTTAGATCCTTGCCCATAATCCACATATATAATTTGTAACTGACTGGCTGTGTAATAATACAAAGCTGTAGATTTAAAGTATATTATAATACCTTACAGTATATATATTACATATATATAATATATATAAAATACAATATTTATGTATCTCCTCTAGTTTCAAATGAGATTTAAAGTTCACTGTATAAATGTATAATTTTGATTAAAAACATTTCTTTTACTAATGACTTCTGAAAGAAACCTGTACTTCATAATGGCAGTTGTCTTTGTGCAATACATCTAGGTATCATAATTATCAGCAATAAAAAGGTGGGTTTTGTTGATGATGATATTATTATCTAATACCAAATGGAGAGGAGGCCACAGCTGTTTGTCAGTTATTTGAACATCAGGTGGCTGCTTAGGCATGTGTTGCCAGTTTGCGTACTGTCTAGGTTAGATTGATATGTGTATATACATCCATATTACCTGATACTTCAAAGCACTTCTCAGCTCTTTGGTTTCAGCATTGTCATTTCCTTGGGTTGGAGGGTGTCTGATTAGCGTTTCTACATTAGACCCAGGTAGCTTGTTCTAGTAACACAATAACACTTCAGAAAGGGAACTTCCAAAAACAGCTTTCAGGTATTGTTTGTGAAATTATTTGCAGTGTATTTTTTGCAAGACGTATTGCAAAGGAAACAAGACTTCAGTGTTCATCCGTACTGTAACGGGTTTCATGTGTGCAGTTTGCAGCTCGCTTTGAGAATTTCTGTCTTTTTGTTTTACCCTCCTCTGGCAGTTCTGTCCCAGGACTTCTTCCTGCCTGGCTGCTGGAGCCCTGCCTGGGGAACTGGGATCTCTGCCCTAGCTGCAGGACATGGCAATGACTCTCCGGTTTGCCAGTAGCGAAGCTGAGCATGTGTCCCAGACACACACACACAGGGGACACTGACACGGCTGGTTACACAGACTAAGGGATGTTAGCAGTTTTATCTTTCCTCTATGGGAATGATGATACCTCAAAGCTGCTCAATCTTTCCATGAGAGGCTCAAAAATCTTTTTCTTACATCATTACTTCTCAAAAACTGTGTGCGGTGTGTGTGTGTGTGTGCATACACACAGGGGTGTATCTGCCTTCCTCTTGAGCATGTTTTCCACTGAGTGTTTGTAGGAGTTCATTTCCTCCTTTGATTTTTCCAGGCCCTATTCCTGCAAATCAAGCCCCAGAAAACACCTGTGCTTGCTCACCGTAGCTCAGTCTGCAGGACTGGGGCCCTGATCTGCTTTTCTTGTTTCTTTTTTCACTTGTGCTGGCATTAAGGTTGTAAATGTGTAAGTGGGATACAGTCTAAATCCTCTTTCAAATACAAAACTAGATTTGCATTCACAATAAGCAGCCTACATGTACATGCTGTAGTGGCCAGACTGTTTACGCTGGCTGCACCAGTCATTCCTGTCTGTACATGCCCTGTCTGTTTATAAAAGGAGCAGCATGCACTTCCTCTCAGTTCTTCTGAATTTCTTGACTGAGTCATACCAAATTTCCTTTCACATCTTCATAGCAAAATGTTTGATTTTTTCATAAGGCCCTTGTTGACCTAAAAGCTTATTCAATTCACTGGTAAAACCAGTTTTCTCTCATCCCCCACTTTCTCTTCATACTGTTCTGAAACTCTAGCTGCCTATAGACACTTCTTTGTAATGGGTCTTCTCTCGTGCAGAGCTGCTGCTGTTACCTGTACTGCTTTGACAAAGAACATAGAGCATGTGTTGGTATTACCAGCCTGGCCTTTCAACTAAAGGTTGAGCATGCAAGTGATGATGGTAGCAAGCAATAGTCAAGACTAGGGTTTCTCTGGTGCTTTCTCCAAAAAACAGCTAGTAGACTTTCTTAATTCTCTGGGGTGGCCTCGGAGTATTCTTCATCAGAAAAGCACATCTCACCTACCCCAGAAGCAGCATGACATCATAGAACCATAGAATGGTTTGGGTTGGAAGGGACCTTAAAGATCACCATGGGCAGGGACACCTTCCACTACACCAGGTTGCTCTAAGCCCCGTCCAACCTGGCCTTGAGCACTGCCAGGGATGGGGCAGCCGCACCTTCTCTGGGCAGCCTGTGACAGTGCCTCACCATCCTCATAGTAAAGAATTTCTTCCTAATATCTAATCTAAATCTACCCTTTGTCAGCTTAAAACCATTTTCCCTTGTGGTATCCCTACATGCTCTTGTAAAAAGTCCCTCTCCAGATTTCTTGTAGGCCGCCTTTAGGTACTGCAAGGCTGCTGTAAGGTCTCCCTAGAGCCTTCTTTTCTCCAGGCTGAACAACCCCAAGTCTCACAGCCTCTCTTCATAGCAGAGGTGCTCCAGCCCTTGGATTATCTTTGTGGCCTTCTCTGGACTCTCTCCAACAGGTCCATGCCCCTCTTGTTTTGGGGACCCCAGAGCTCAAGGCAGTACTGCAGATGAGGTCTCGCAAGAGCAAATTACAGGGGCAAGATCACCTCCTTCGACCTGCTGGTCATTCTCCTTTTGATGCAGCCCAGGACACAGTTGGCTTTCTGGGCTGTGAGTGCACACTACTGACTCATGTTGAGCTTCTCATTGAAAACCACCCCAAGTCCTTCTCCTCAGGGCTGCTCTCAATCCATTCTCCACTCAGCCATAGTTGTGGTTGGGATTGCCCAAACCCAGATCTCTAATGACAGCTTACCTCATCTTTGCTGCATTATTTCTCTGCCCACAGTGACTACAGAAGAGGGTCATCAGAGTTACGGGTCCTTTTGTGTTCCATCTACAGCTGTGATATTCTATTTGCTCATGCATGATCAAAGGCAAATGGCCCAAATTGTCCCTGTATCAGAGGCCATAAAGGAGTGCCATTGCCTATACATAAAGCAGTGTCCTTTCTCCAATCATAGGATCTATCTGTTTACATTGACTAGAGGTCTGGATGCATCTTTGGCAGAAAGCTGGGTTCTCTCAGTGCCTTCAGCTTCCCTGAGAGATCAACTGCCATATCAGTTATCCTTCAGAGACTTTCTCAGCCACAGATTTCTGGTTTTAAGTGCTGAGAGTTTACTATTTGCAGAAAATAATACCTAGCAATCGGAATTAAGTACTTTGTTCAACCAAAGTTTTTCCAGAAAACTTTTAAGATCTTGACTCCTTCGTGCAGGAGGAAAACCCCTTTCTGCCCATGCCGTGTATCTGTTCTTTTGCAAAAACCTTCTCATACAGAAGCCTCTGAGATGTAAGCAGAATTTTTGTTAATGCATCAAATTAGTTTGGCCGTATTTGCGCTGCAGCCCTTGACTCTGAAGAACTTTTGAGAATAATCTAAAGGGCACTGATTACTACAGTTTTCCCCGCTTTAGTCACCAGTTCCCCTTTAGAGTGTCTAATCACATTTGGCAGACTATACTGTTGGACAAATAGATGGCATTTGGTTATGATGTCTAAAACTGCTTAAAGCATTACCATTTCCAAACCCAGCTTGCCTAATTCCTTTTCATGGACCTTGCTCCATCTCTTGTTGGAGGAGATTCTCACTCATAAGTAATGAAAAAAAAAAAAAAAAAAGCCAAGATGGTGAAGCATTGGAATGCGTTGCCCAGGGAGGCTGTGAACGCTCCATCCCTGGCGGTGTTCAAGGCCAGGCTGGACAGAGCCTTGGATGATATGGTTTAGGGTGAGGTGTCCCTGCCCATGGCAGGGGGGTTGGAACTAGATCATCTTAAGGTCCTTTCCAACCCTAACTATTCTATGGTTCTATGTGAATGCTCCCCAAGTCTTCTGTCACCAAATGAGGTTAAGTCAGGACAGAAATGGGCTCTGCTGGTTCCCATAGGCCCACATAGTTTTGGTATTGGGATTTCATAAGGCTCTCTGTGTGAAAAGCCAGGTCTACTGTTTTTGCTTCCAGATCTTCTGTCAATTTGTAAGGCCAAATTCTTTGCCTGAATCTTAATTTATATCTCATCATTGAGATGCTGGAAGGCTTAGACAAATATAGTCTAAGCGTTGGCAACATCCATCTGAAATTCCAGTAATAGATGGGATTCAGCTTATATCATAGATCTCTACTCATGTTTTTCAGTAAGCATTATGGTCTAGTTCAGGCATCAAAGAGGAATGTTCTAAGGGTAAGGCAGTCCTGCAGGTTAAGGTTTGACCTAACAGAAGAGCTGATTTTACAGCTGTCAAGACTGGATGAGTTTTTCTACCCCAGCCTAAAGCCTTCCTCTCCCAAATCCTTCCTTACTCTCTTGTGTTGGATCTAGTAACTACCTGGTGCTGGGATGCATCAGTTCAACTAACACCAAGAAGAGTTGTGTCAAATCAGCCAGGCCAGTGGGCCAGACCAGTGGCACAAGCCAGAGAGGGGACGCAGCCTTCTCTTTACAGTGCAATGGGCAATGCGGCTGGCTTGGCTTTTGTTCATGCAGGGAGCTGGGAATTCTCTCCCAGGCATTTTAGTGTGGTTGCTGCCTGTATAAAAGTGTATGTTAGACAAGAACTCAAAGGAGAAAGTCACGTTATTTACATGCAACTGGTTTTGAACACTCATGTTTTCTGAAGGTGCTTTTGTAAGTCGTCTCCCAGTGCTGCAAGCCTTCCTTTACCAGAAATAATATTGTAATAATGGTGCAATGTGCCTTAGGGTGCGCTCATCAAAGAAGAATGACTTATGGAATTAACCTCTTTTAACCTCCTACCCTGTCCCCTTGAAAATCCCCACACCAAAAATTGTACTGTCGAAACAATTCCACATCTAAATGTCAGTATTTGAGGAACTTGGTCTTTTCTGTCACTGTGATCTTTTTGTTAATGTAACTATTTACAACTATCAACTACATGCCCCAGCATCTTAAAGTAGTGATCATTTTCAGAGATCAAGACATGCCTTGTCTTAGAAATAATGATCTGGAAGACAAGTTTATCTATAGCAGATATGGGGTGTTTATCAGTCCACATAAGCACATCTCTGTTTCTGCTGCTCTGTAAACTGCTCTAAGTAGGCACGCCATGACTAACTGACTGTACTTCCTCTCTGTTTCCAGAAGACTTTATTTCATCAGTGAATGAATCACTAAAACTTTTTGGTTTAAAGCACCACAGCATGCCAAAATGCACGCCCCGCATGTGCTTATAGCCATTGGCCACTAGGAAAGCCTGTTCTAGTTGCTCAGTTCACCACTAAACAATCTAAATAATGCTCTAATTCCAAATATGCAAACAAGATTGAGGGAGGGAGGGGTTTCTTTTTTTCTTCTGATCTCTTTGCCTTCTTTGCTTTTGACAGGCACAAACAGCATAGCCTGAGCCTCATACGAGTACAGCTTGCTGCTGTGCCTGTGAGCGGGAGAAGACAACCTGAAGAGAGCTTAGTGGGGCCAAGCTCCTGCTGTAATACATTTGTATTACATACGAAACAAACAAAAATATTTCCTACCTTTTGCCTTGGTATTAACTGCTAACTGATATGCCATGAGATTAAAAACAACACTTCCCTGGGCTACAAGGTCAAAATGCAAAGCACGACAGCACTAACTTTCCAGTTAAAATTCAAGAACTAGCACAAGGTGTGTGACATAACTTCCTTAACTTATTTTTTCACTTTATAAACTTACCTCAGTATGGATCGGAGAAATAATGTGTTTCCCCTGAGGAGAGGTCTGATCTTTAAAACCTCACTTCACATGATCAGGTGTTTATCTGGTTGTGTAACACTAAGGAAATCCCCAGGAGTCAGCAGTGGAGCCTCCCTCCATGGTGACACAGAACTAATGAATTCCCAAACTAGTGTACATCTGTCTTACTGCCAGAGCTGCTGATTTATGGGAGATGGTGAAGAATATCAGGTTCAACAAAGAGCTGGTGAGAAGTCAGACTCCTCAAGATGCTGGCCTGGAAGACCTGTGGCCACGTGCCCACCTTACCATGGGTCTCATCATGTCCCTGCTGCCAGAGTCTTCAGAATACCAAGTTTGCAGGGACATGTGTCAAGCATTTCTGACACTGTCTGAGGCCAGAGCAGGGTCAGGCACTACTGGCTGCTGTGGGTGCTCATATCTCTTTCCAGGGTGAAGTCTGTTCTGCCCAGCATTTCCCTCTGAGCACAGGCATCACTGCAGCCCAAACACCGTGATGCCAGCTGTCTGTGCAGCAGTTTATGGATGTCTTTTCTCCCAGTTGCATTCCTGGCTCCTCTTTCCCAGTTTTGGATTCTTTTCTTCTTTTCTCTCTCTCACCCTTTTCAAGAGGAAGTGTCAGGAATGGATTCTGCAGCAGCTGGAGGAGCATGAACATGGTTGAGAGAGCAGAATAGGTGCTAAAGAATGACTGACAGGGGAGCACAGAGGACCAAGACTTACGTGGCTGTGTCAAGGGACAACAGGAAGAGAACACGTAGATGTTTATCAGCTCTTTAGCACATCCCAAATCATCTCTTCCTATGCATTTGTGAGATGAAATACTTGTTCACTCTCATACATTCAAGGACAGAGGGTTGTATATACAGGATGTCTGAATGCAAAAATGCAACAATCCTTATCTCAAATATCAAGATATTAGGAACTTTTTTAAAATCTTGTAATTCACTTTTAATTTTGAACTATTTGATGGTAGCAGTTCTGCCTTTGCAGATTGGGAATAAGACCATACGAAGACGAAGTGCTTGCTATCTTCAATCATTTGCTATGCAATGATGTTTCCCATAGCAAACCCCTTGTGAATAAAGAGGGCTGCAGAAGGTTTAGTCTGTCAGGTGCTGGGGACCAGAACATTTTAGTTACTGAAAGACCCAGAGGGAGTAGAACTTTTAAGAGAACCAAGATGTCTTGCTGGATTGCTTTACATCCCTGAATACCCTTCCATCTACCTCCAAAAGGACGCAGTTTGCAGACGAGGGTCCAGATCATTCCAGCTTTCTCCCACAGGTTAGTAGAGCTGTCACAGCACAATTTGCAGGGAGAAGCTTTGTGTCTGAACAGACCAGTATGGTTTTCATGTTAGGCCAGTATCAAAAACTCAATTACATTTCTCTTCCAGGAATAAGATTAAAAATCATAGCAGCAAACACCATGATTTAGAAGTAAAGAGGTAAGAGTTTGAAGAGCTTGCAAGCGTCTGTAAGTTCATAGTACTTGAAACATCGTCAGAGTAAATATCATAGATGAATTCCAGCGACTGTTAAAAATTTTTGGTCATTTACAAATTGGGTGGGAGGGGGAATTCTTCTTTTTTAACTTCTTCCTTTTTTTGGTTACTTAACTGAGTTAGCCATAGTTCTTTACATGAGATGCCTGGAAGAGGGATAATGGAAGAGCACAAGGAAGGTGGTTGGTTTTCCTGTTAGACCACTGTGGTCCAATGTTGTTCACCTGCTGATCACTACCTGATGTATGAGGCATCCACGAGTCTTACAATAGATCCATTTCACCTCTTTCTATGTGTTATATTTGGAGACACTCCTTATATTCTGTGGATTCAATTTTTGCTCAAGTTTATGTGCCAGAAATAGGGCTGCAGGAAAATGATTGCCTTGATATTGATTGTCTGTCTTCTTATGGTGAGTTCATTTCAGTTTTACAAGGGTGAACCCAAGCATCCACATACAATAACTGTCAAGGCAGGACTTTAGAGCAGTAAATAGTTTGCACCAGTGAAATACACCTAAACATACTTAATATGTCAATCTACTGCAGTTATGTGCCATAATGAATTTTCCTTTTTCAATACACGTAAGGCTTCTCAGTGGTTTTAAGAGCCTGAAACTTGAAGTAGTTGATGGAACCATTTTCCCTCTGAAATGTATTTCTTTCTACCTTCACTTGCTACCTTTCACATTCTTATGTTGATAATTTTTAGTGAGGGAAAAAGACCATCAACAAAAACTAATTTATTCCTTTCTTTCTGATTTGATATTAGCTTTGCTTCTTGCTCCCTAAGCTCAAAGAAAAGAAAGCAATATACAGAATTATCTCTGAACTGCTGTAGGTTCTACAGATTTCCTGGGTTAGTAAGTATTTTTTTCTTTTGGAGCTGATTAATAAGATCAGATGTTGCATTGACTTCAGTTCTCTCATCTCCATCTCCATAAAATCACTTTTTTCTCACTTCTCTCCTCTCTCTCTTCAGCTCTCCTTAAGCTACCAGTTTTAAGAAGTCCTCATCACTGATAGTGAAAACCATGTATTTCATTAACCTTTTTTCATGAAGGCATAACCAGTCATTTTGACTTCCCTCCTAGCAGCCTGCTAGACTGTTAACAGAGTAATTTCTTCGACTCAATAGGAAGCTCAAGGTGAGAGAGAGAGATCAGCTGGAACAAAACCAAAAGACTGCAAAATTTTCCTGTCTGGTTTGACAAAGGGAAAAAACAAACCATGATCTGTTATGGGATTTCTCTAACAATTGCAGTAAATATGTGTTTTTCAGTGCAAGTGTAGAAGGAAACCCTGCAGAAGTCATGGTTTGAGTTGCTTTTTAATAAGTTTCCTCAGTGAATCAAAAATTTTGTTAGTGTATGAAGTAGAGATGCCACCAAAATTAACATCCCTTCTAGACCTGCTGTTTTGCTGTTTAAGTTTCACAGTTAGAAATTGCCAATGGCTTTCCCAGCTACTTGCTTTGCTGTCAACAGAAATGCTCCACAGTCACGTTAACAGCACATGACCAAAATTCCTCCACTAGCTTCAGACATTATTGTTAAATAATCTTTGTCTCAGCACAGGGCTGGCCCTGGGGAAATCCCAAAGTGAAGCTTATGGAGCAGAGGGTTTCGGTAGAACAGTGCTGCTTGACTGAAAGAGTTGAGTCACTCTTCCCAGAAGGGTTCAGAAAGAGGTCAGATATGTTAAGCGCAGAGAAAAATAACTCAATGACTTTAATCTCTAACATCCCTTTCCAGCCCATCTTGTTCTGAGAATCAACCAACCAATCAGTAAGTTTTTAATCATTTGCTTTTTTCTTCCCCCTCCTTTGTTTGTACTACTCTCTAGCTCTTATGATTTGTGTCAGTGTTAAAAGGCTTTGACTGAGATTCTGTCCTGTTTTATTAGTGCACCTCCTTGCAAAAGGAGGATCTTTGCCCTGAAAGCTTGCAGTTGATAAAAGCAGGCCATACAGGGCTAAGAGAAAGGGAGGAATCTCTCTTTTGACTGAGGAGGAGTTGAAATCAAGTGATTCATACAAGCTTGGAAATCAAAGCTGCCCAGCCCTTACCTAGTGCTCTGAGCACAAGATACTCTTGCTGTTCTTGCCTGCTTTCCTTTAGTCGGAAATCTGATGGCAGTGGTGTAAACTTTGCCCAGGAAGCCTTGAGGTGGCCAAACATCACCCTTATTAATATTAATTAAAGATGTTTTAAGTACCCTAACTCTGTGTGGTTTCCTCTGTTGGCAGTTCTGCTGGTCAGAATTCTGCTGACTGCCCAATCTTGTACTAATCATAGAATTATATCATCACTTAATGGTTTGGGTTGGAAGGGACCTTAAAGCTCATCCAGTTCCAGCCCCCTGCTATGGGCAGGGACACCTTCCACTAGACCAGGTTGCTCAAAGCCCCATCCAGCCTTGCCTTGAACACTGTCAGGGATGGGGCAGCCGCACCTTCTCTGGGCAACCTGTTCCAGTGCCTCATCACCCTCATAGTAAAGAATTTCTTCCTAATATCTAATCTAAATCTACCCTCTTTCAGCTTAAAACCATTTCCCCTTGTGGTATCCCTACATGCTCTTGTAAAAAGTCACTCTCCAGATTTCTGGTAGGCTGCCTTTAGGCATTGGAAGGCTGCTAACAAAACGGTTTCTCTCTGAAATGTTGAAGAGAGAGCATTTTGACTCTGTTCAGGAGACACACCAAACACTCCTCTGTTTTACCGTGCTTTTAAGTAAAGCAGTGCTGAAAGCTCTTAAAAACAGGTCTCTGTCTAGTGACTTACTTTAAAACAATTGTTCTATTAAAATAGTAATTATGTGGGAGGAATGCTGCCCCCTTTCTCTCCCCCCCCCCGGCACCACCTCCAGATGTTTTAATAGCAATACCGTGTAATAATTAACACCAGTTTACAGTATGAGGTTAAGCTTAACCACGGTCGGTGCAGCCTACACTAGGTGCACCAGAGAAAGCTGGGGAACTTTAACCCCTTCATGGCAACATTTTCTCACACCAACCGCACGCCATAAACGCACCCGCAGCCTTCCGCGGTGCTGACTGCGGGCAGCCGGCACCGATGGGCCGCGGCCCGCCCTCAAGCCAGGCCTGGGCCACCCCTCAGGTGACAGAGCCGCCGAAGTCTCCCCACCGCCTGCTGGGGCCGTTGGTCCCGTTAGTCCCGTTGGTCCCGTTAGTCCCCTTGGTCCCGGGCCCTGGGGCGCTGCAGGCGGGGCCGAGGGCGGGTTCTGCCTTCCCGTAGGGTGTCACGGGTTTTACCCTCCCTGTACGCGGAGGAGGAGCAGGGCTGGGGCGGAGGGGAGCGGCCGCTCGGCTCCCCGTCATCAGCTGCAGCCAGGCGCGCTAGGCTGCGGCTGTGAAGCGGTCCCCGCCCGGTCTGCTCGCCGCCGGCCCCGCTCCTCGGAGAACGGAGAGCAGCCACTGGCAGCGAGCGGGGCCGGGCGGCGGGGCGCTGCCAGCCGGGCCATGCTGTGTCGGGCGCCGCTCCTCTTTCTCCTCTTCCTCCTCCTCGGCTCGGTGCGGGCCTCAGATTCAGGTGGGTACCACAGGGCGCGGGGCTCGCTGCGGTCGCTGCCGGCGGCGCGGGGCTGGGGGCTGCCACCCGGGCTTCGCCTCTCGGTGCTTCTCTTCCCCCGCCAGGCTTCCGGCCCGGGCGTCAGCGGAAGCCTGTGGCGCGGGGGCCCGAGCTGGGGCGGCCCTGGAGGCGGCTGTGGGGGCGAGAGCGGGGCCCGTCCCATGGGTGCGGGAGCTGCAGCGGGGGCGCAGCGGTAGGGAGAGCGGGGCTGTCGCGGGTTTCACTCTTCCCGCACGCCGCCTGTGCCTGGCCCTCTGAAGGAGGACGGGTCCAGGTTTCTCCTGCCGGGCCTGGGGTTACTGCTCCTAGAAATGTGCCGTGGTGTGGGCTGCCTCTGGTTGTGCTGCCGGGCACGGGGCAGGAGGGTCTGTGAGAGAGCAGCGAAAACCTGCCCGGGTTCAGCCGGGGGCGGGGAGGGGTTGGTACGGTGTAAGTTGTGTATGTGGCTGCAGTTTGTGATGTGCCACCCATTCATCAACTGTACTAGAATCATAGAATCAAAGAAGCAGCTTGGTTGGAAAAGATCTTTAAGTTCATCAAGTCCAGCCGTTACCCCAGCACTGCCAAGTCCACCACCAAACCATGTCAGTGAGGGCCTCATCTACATGGTTTGTGAACACTTACAGGGGCAGTAGTTCCACCGCTTCCCTGGGCAGCCTGTTCCAATGCCTGAGCACCGTCTCTGTGAAGAAATTTTTCCTGACATCCAGTCTAAACCTCTCCTGGTGCAGTTTGAGGCCATTATCTCTTGTCTTGTCACTCGTTACTTGGGAGAAAAAACTGACCTGCACCTCGCTACAACCTCCTTTCAGGTAGTTGTAAAGAGCGATAAGGTCCCCCTGAGCCTTTTCTTCTCCAGACTAAACACCCCCAGTTCCCTCAGCTGCTCCTTGTAAGACTTACTCTCCAGACCCTTCACCAGCTCTGTTGTCCTTGGCCTGCTCCAGCCCAGAAAAGAAAAATGCCTTTCTTATAGTGAGTGGCCTAGAACTGAACACAAGATCTGAGGTGTGGCCTCACCAGTGCCCAGTACAGGGGGATGATCACTGCCGTGGCCCTGCTGGCCACACTATTGCTGATACAGGCCAGGATGCCATTGGCCTTCTTGGCTGCCCTGGGCACAAGCTGGCTCATGTTCAGTGGCTGTCAATCAGCACCACCAGGTACTTTTCCGCCAGGCAGTTTTCCAGCCACTCTTCCCCAGGCTTGGAGCACTGCATGGGGTTGTTTTTGCCCAAATGCAGGACCTGACATTTTGCCATGTTGAGCCTCACACCACTGGCTACAACCCATTGATTCAGCCTGTCCAGATCTCTCTGCAGGGCCTTCCCTACCCTCCAGCAGATCAACATTCCTGCCCAGGTTGGTGTTGTCTGCAAACTTACTGAGGGTGCACCTGATCCCCTCATCCATGTCATCAATGAAGATATTAAACAACACTAAAAAACCAGAACTGCCTCTATTGGATTTTGTGAATTGACAGTTTGGGTAGGAATGGATTTAGACTTATATGTAAATGCTTTGCCATAAGGGAGGCCCTGAAAGCAAAGCTCTTCAGGTTGGGTCTAAGCTGTAGCTGATAAGTATGTAATCCTGGCTTCACTGTGTATCCCAGCAAGTGTGGAAGAGCTGCTGTGACATGTCTTGAATGAGGTATGTGTACAGTGTGGTCCTTATTCTGTCATGCAAGTACCTCCATGAGTTCAGTGTGTCCGCTGTCACCTTTTGCTGTGTTCATCAAGGTCTGGCTGACCAGCCTGTGACTGGTGATTCCTGTGCAGCTGTCTGGCTGTTTGGGAGCAGCTGACTTACCAGGCTTGCAGTCTGTGGATGGACTCGGGAGCGCAAATGACCATGGATGGGTTGGGGCAAGCCATGGGGACCGGCTGCAGTCAGTGTGGCCCAGTCCCATCCTAAATGCAGTAGGAGGATTTCCTAGGGAGCTGTTCTGGTCTTTGGCTTGTGTGTAGGACCTCCTCCCCCTCTGCTTTCTTTTGTAGGCACAGTGTACCATGTTTCTTCTGGTGTAAATGGTGATGCTACACTTTAAAATCTGAGCCAAAGGAATAGCCAGCAATTGTTGCCTGTCCCCTCCTGGCCACACGTCTGCTATTGACATTTTGCAGGCTTTGGTGCTTGTCTGACTATATGAGAAGCCAGTTTAGTCCCCTAGAATGACAAAAGTCCATTAACACACACACCCCACCCATTTTACCCCCCCCATCAACTTCTTTTTTTGACAACAAACCGACGTATTCTTATACTGATGCAAGGGAAGGGATCAGAAGTCATTCAGGAGCAGGAACGGATGCTGTGAAACTGATGGCTAGGCCAAGCTGAGCTGCTTTCACTTACTGTAACTTGTGGCTTCACACTCTGCTGTGTGAAAGCTTTGACTTGCGGTTTGAAGAGCCAGGAAGTCTCTGCATCAGGTAAAAAACAATCCGAGTGTTGTTTGGCAGATGCTTTAAAAGAACTGCCTCAGTGAGACCACCTTCTGGAGGGAAAGGAAGGATGCAGTGTTTCTGCCTTGCCCTGGCTGAGGTGGCTCGGGTTTTTCTAGAACACTTGCATATCTAAGTGCTTTTTTTTCTGAAGTGTGCATTTTGTTGCTTTGGCTCACACAAACTGAAGGTCATTACAGAGTACAGTGCATGATTTCAGCAATTTCAGTAACTTCCCTTGTCAACTTGAGGTGTCTGACTGAAATACGGATGTGTTCCCTTGGTGTGCTACAAACCCAGCTCCTCACTGCAGTAGTAAGTGCCTTGTGGCACGCAGCATCTTGATATGCAACTGCCATAGATTTGATAACTTTGTCAGTGTTTTTGAAGCTGGTAGGGGAAATGCTCTGTTTTTGAAAGCTAATATAAAGCAGAGTAATCAGTGTGAAGTCCTGATTGAGGAGAACATGGACCAGCTCATTCTTCATTGCTTTTTATTTATTTTTTTCTCCTTTTTTTTTTTCTGAGGGGAGAAACCCAAAGCCATTGCTTGTGTTTCGTTCTGACAGCTTTCTTGATGTTTGTAAAATCAGTTTCTATTGGATGTCTGAGTGCACAGATTACTGATGGTGTGAGATACCTTGCCACATGCCAGACCAGCAGTAAGAGCACAAGAAGGAATCTGCATGTCTGGAAAGTGAAAACTTCTCTTAAATGAAGAAAATATGCAGGAGATTAATAGTTAAGTAGCATTTATAACTATAAGGAAACTCGAACAGATTTGCAATGCTCGATGATCCATCTGTAGCCTAAGGCAGTGTGTGTTTACTTAAGAGCACTACTTAAAAGTAGTGGCTAAGAGGCTAAGGAATTAGTAACATGCCTAATTAAAACTTCGAGAGCTTAACCTGGTTATTTTGCAAATGGACTTAGGGTTTAATGAAACTTTATGAAGATTCGTGTCATCTCTTTCCTGTACATAGAGGATATTAAGAGCCTGGCATGTTGTCTGTTCCCAAAGATAGCACCATCAGCATCAGTGTGCTGTCTAGTGCTGTGTAACAAAAGAGGTGTAGAAATCAAAAAGAAGAAACTGTTTAGCATTATCCCCATGTTCCCAAAGAAGGCTGGGGACAGAATTTAGCTGAAGTGCTTCATCATCTGATCTTTTTTATGTAAAAAAACTCCAGCCAGATTTTAGGAGATTATTGTCTTAAGAACAAAACCTGAAATCTTATAATGTGGGATATCATGTCGTGGTTGTCTTTAAGCTTAAGACCCATTGACCACATATGTTTAATGGTGTAAGAGGATCCACTACATAGGTTTTCCTTCTATACTTGAGTCATATTTGTCTTTCTCCCTCTTAGGACAGGCAGGCAGTGAAGCCATTGCCCAGCAATGCCATGCAGGCTCTGTCCCTGGAGGTTTGGGACTTGCCTGGAGAAAGCCCTGAGAAACCAGTTCTAATGTCAGAGCTGGCCCTGCTTGTGACGGGGGCTTGGACTGCAGAGCTCCCAGGGGCCCTTCCTGTCTGAGCCACTGCAGGGCTGTGGTTAGAAGTGTGAGGCTGTTTTGGTTTGGAAGGCATTTGATGGTTGCATTTTTCTGCCTTCCTCACCTCAGCCTACTGGTGACAATCATAGTCTCTTGCTTTTGTCTGTCCCAATTCCTTACTGTTAGTCTTCATGTCTTTCAGTGTTTTATAGTTCTCCAGCCTGCTGTTTTGCCCTGTTTGCTAGCTAACATCTCCCTCCAGCTGCTCCCCCACCTCTCATCTGGCTTTCTTTACTTCACCCACCCCCATTTCTCCAGCCTTTGGTTCTCTGCCTTTTGCTCAGCTACTGTCCATCTGTCCAACCTTTCCTTCCTCTCTGCCTTTCCTCCCACCCTTCCCTTGTTTTTCCTACCCCTCTGCTGCCAGCTCGGTGCCTGGCCTTTGGTGGTCCTCCAGTCCCAGTAGACAGCTTCCTCCTCCACCCTGCTTGGGTCAGCAGAGAAGTGGTTTTTCTGTACTAGAGACTCTCCACTTCCGTGTTGCTTGCCTCCTGACAAGCTGCTTGAGCATGACTGCAGTCTTTGTTCACCCCCAGGAGTTCATAGCATGACCAAATTTGGGTGGACGTTGCTACTAGTGGAATGCATGCCTCTAGCAGAGGTTTCTGTTCTTTTCTGTATTGTGAAATCTGTTTCAAAATGGACAAAACTTGAGGCTTGCAAGTGGAATGGTGCTTATGAATGGCTTGAGAAGGCTTCCCTTCCCCCTTTCCTGGAAAATTTCAGTGAAGTGACCCCTGTGTTTTCAAACAAGTTAGCAGGAGGCAGATGGGCAGGAAAAATGTGTTCTGAGAAGTTAACACAGTAAAATGTGAGATGCAGGCGATTTAAATAGATGAGCTTTTGTAATGGGGTTTATTTTTTTGTGCTGGACTTGATACTTTCAGTCCTATGTTCTGTATGGAATAAATAAAAGTAGTAAGCTGCATTTCAGTGCTTTATGATAGGGGGGACTTAAATGTATTGGTACAAGTGCAGCTAGAAATGGAATGAGGAAGAATGGTTTTATCTGCAAAGCAATTAAAATATACGGTGAAGGAATTTAGAGATCAAACGTTAGCTACAGTGTACTTGAATGTTTCAATAACTGTTTTTATTCCTCTTCTTACTTTAGAATCTTCTCCCCATTTACCAGCACCAAAGGATGTGATGATTTATTCCTATAACTTTAAGAGCGTGCTGAGGTGGTCTCCTGTTGAAGTGGATAGAGGCTTGGTGTTATACACAGTCAATTATAAAACGTAAGTAAATAGTTCCGAAAACGACCAAACTGATTTTGTACAAATCCAGTAACACAATTAGTTAAAACAAACAAACAAAACCAACCAAACAAAACCCACCTAAAAATGAGCAAACACAGAAATGAAAGATTTGTCTATTACACATGCTTTTATGTATACCTGAAAGCAGAATCGGAAGCCTGACAATCTCTTAGCCTGTGATATGTCCACTAAACTGAGAAGAGATTGAAGACTTGAAGTGCACCCAGAAACGTTGCATGGTTTCCTGTGGAATTTTAGCCTTACCAAATTCTCTCTTGCTAATTTTAATTTTCCCCAGATCCTGGGGAGGTGCAGGTGCTGAAAGGGCTGGGGAATTCAGATGGCATGAAAGTGGTAGTTTTGTAACATGTTCTTTTGTCCCAAAAATTGTCTTAGTGGAAGGGATTGTATTTTAGATTGTTGCACAGTTCTGCTGGTGCTTTATTTGTCCTTTGGTTTGCATTGCAGAGGGGCCTTCAACAAATGGGATGAGATGAACTGCACCCGGATCACCCACACTGAATGCAGTCTCCCCTGGTCACTTAAGGAGCGGCGCTGGACTCTTGTTTTGCGTGTGAGGGCTGAGCTAGGG
>WTXV02035617.1:0-35414 GCA_009823435.2 Nymphicus hollandicus | reverse complement strand
TCATGCAGAATATGTCTTACAAGTCCAAATTTTAACTTTGAAAACTACAGACTTATAAACAAAGTATGCTCTTTAAAACATTTGAGCCTCATTCATGTGTTCTTTCTAAGGCAGAATTGCAGCTTGCCAAGCTGGTACCTACTGCTTTCAAGCAGGCAGCTCCCAGAGGTTAGGGTCAAACCAGTCAATAAATGCTGAACTCAACATACATATATAAAGAGGAAATAAAGATCTCTGGAAAAAATTATGCAGCTGCTAACATATATCTAGCTACAATATCAACTCTGATGTAGCAGAGCACTGCCAACTAAGTTCAAACTGTAGATCAAAAAATACTCTTGAAAACGTGTTGCTTAGCTCATCATGCTTAAGACTAGATTTTCCACATCCATGTGTCTTTTATTGCAAATCAGTAACACCTAAGTTCATTTCCCTTTCTTTTCAGCTGGACTACAAAGAAGAAGAATACTTTGAAAACATTATTCAAAATTTAGTATTTACCCAGAAGAAAAGGTTGAAAAAGCTTAGAGAAAAGGTGGACAAAGAGGAGTAAGTATTTAAAAATACTGTGTATAGTCTTTCACTCAGTTTCCATGGGAGGTACTTAAAAGGGTAATTGGCGATGTAACAACCTTCTCTTTGCACTTTTTCCTCCATGAGGGGGGCAGGTGAGAGGGCATTGCTCATTTCTCAAAGGCCAGACCTACATTAGCAAGGAGGGCAAAGAAATGGAGAGATGGTGTAGAAGGTTAAGTATTCTGGAGTAGCTCTAGCCTCATCCCGGAGCTCCTGGGTTGGATTAAGTGGACTCCTGGAGAGCAGCTTTTTATAAATTTATCTGAAAGATTAAATTAATCCCTGAGAATTTTGCTTCCCTTGCTCAGAGACTGCATGAGAAAAGAGAAAGTATGATTAAGTGAAGATGAGCAGGAATTTATTCCAGAAATGTATTCCTGCTCTGAATTAAAATATTATGTATTATTATATATAGAATGTAGATGTACCAGAAGACTGAGATGGCACATCTCCTAGCTGTCCTGGCTACTCTTCCTGTTTGAACCAAATCAGAAAAATTACTTTGGTCACCATAGGCCATGCTAACTCTGCAGGACTGTTCACTTGAATAAGGGCTGCAGAGCTGGACTTCTGTTGAGGACAGGCTATCAGAACTAGCTTTTTATGGTCTAAAAAAGGAAAGACTGAGGGAACGGCTATTGCTGTCTTCAGCTACCTAATAGGAGGAGATACAGAGAAGCCCAACTCTGAGTTGCACAGAGATAGGACGAGTGAGAAGAGACACAAGCTGGAACACGTGAATTCTAACTAGATGTTAGGAAAACCTTTTCACCCCATCACAAAAGACCTAGAGAGGCTGTGAGATCTCCATGTCTCCATCCTTGGAGATACTGAAACCTTGAATGGACAAGCCACCTTGTTCTCGTAAGTGTATATTAATAAGGAGTAACTACTGTAAGTTTAATTGCATTCAAAGACTACCTAAAGTGAGCCTAGAAGTATCAACCACAATTGATAATCCTCTGATAGTTATAATTTACTCTGCAAATTAATTTTCACTTAATCAAGCAATAGCCACTGTTAATATACTTTGCATAGTGTGTGACTGGCATATGCAATAGTTATCAAATAGATAATTTCTCACAGAAATTAATTTCACTCAGAGAGCACAGAGCCAGGAAACACAACTTCTGCTGTGTAAGGCTCAGCTATTGGATTTTGTAGAACCATTATCTCATTTTCTCCAACATCTTTTCTGAAATATTATTAAATGTGTACACCAGTGAACCACATCAAAACGCTAGTAGCCCTGCTTCTGATTCAAGGAATTCCATTAGGTGATCAGTGATAAGAGCCAGTAAAATTGTAAACTGCGGGGGGGGGGGAAGGTAGGAAGAATTAAAGCTTATTACTTCCCCTGTGTTGAAGTGGACCCAAAAGCACTGCTGAGAGCCTGCATCAAGGAAAATAGATATTACTTAAAGCATATGACTGTGAATCAAGCCACGCCTCTGCCACAAGAGCTCATGATGATCTTTGTCTTCACCTTCATTGCTCAAGAAATTGTGTTAAGAAAAAATGTTAATTGCCTCAGATCTGCTACTCCTAATGCAGTGGTATTTGAGATAGCTGGATGTATGACAATGATAGGTGACATAGAAATCCTTTTAAATATGCAGTCTTAAAAGAAGTTGCATTATCCCTAAATGTTTATATACCCTTGTAACCTCAGGTTCTGTGTTTCTTTTTTTTTTTATTTGGGAAATTTTGCCTGGACAATGCTGCAGTGTGAGTAGAAATAGAAACAAAAACTAAGTATCATTGTTAATCAGTTTGGATAACAAGGAAAGGGCTACAGAAATTATTAGGGAATTGGAGTATCTGACATATAATGACAGGCCAAGTGCCCTGGAGTGTTGGACTTGACAATCTCCAGTTCCAAACTCAGTTATTCTTTGATTCTGTTACTCAGTTTCTGGGTTTGTTCCAGTAATCCAGCAATCCAGTAATCATTAACTCTGCCACCAAGAACTCAAATTCTAACATTTATTCTTCTGTTGTTACTAGGTGGATAAGTGGAGCTGCTGTTGTCAATGCTTTTTATTCAGCAAGTAGAAATCAGATAGGTAAGGCTTACCAGCTTACTAACTGGATACAGATTTAATGTATTTATTTATATATATGTATGTATTTTTAAAATCAGGAAGTGAAACAATCTTAATCCAGGGGTTGCAGAGCAGCCTCACTGCAGCAAAATCAGAGGTTTCATTCATAGTGCTTTCATCTCCTCATGTTTTGAATTGTCTTGGTGCAGAACAAGGACAGAGGCTTGAGATTCAGCCATGAAAACAATAGCAGTGTGGATTAGTGAGATTAACAATCAAGTAAACTTGGTGGTCCCAGTCTTTTCTTTTTAAGGGATGAAGAGGGAGTATGGCACCACTTCTACCTGGCTGACAGAAAAGTCACAGAACTTCCTGCCATAGAGTACACATGGCTTCCATTACTTATAGCCCCTTCACAGTCTCTTTGTACAAACTTCTTCAGTATGGCTTGGGAATGATGCTGAATTTCATCCTGCTGGTTAATAAATACACTAGTTCATTGGCTGGACTGCTCAGAATCCCGTAACATTTCACATGACAGGCCAGAACTACACGTTGCATTCCATAAAACAGAGCATGAGACCAGTCTAAACCAACTCATATTATCAAGGCAAAAAACATTCTGCCTTTGATGATGAAGTAACACTGAATTATTAGTGCAAAACCCAGCTTATTCTCAGTTTTTATTTCCTCATTTCCAGCACTTTCCCATATGTAGCTGTAAGATCCAGTGCTCAGCAGATAGACTCCAGTGATCAGCTTCACATAAGCTGTGCTGAGCAAACTTGCCCCATGTGGCAGGAGACCAAGAAATCAGAAGTCACTGCTTCTGGAGCACACGGTCACTGGTCCACAGCTGCTTCAAGTCCGAGGCATACAGAGAACCTACATGGCTCTGTCACCACCTTCTTTATGTAAAAATAATCATGACAATTGGAAGAAAATATTTGGGCTCAATGAAACCAGCATTTCCCAAAAGTCAGAATTTACTCACCACTTCAAGATCTTGTTATGAACCACAGCATATCGGAGCTCCATAATAGTAGTCCCACATACTACTAGTCCCACTACTACTTTAAGTAGTCCCATTTAAATTGCAAGTCTTAACTCTTAGCTATCATAAATGCAAATCCTGACATACACTATTATGAGAAACATGGCTTGAGAAAAGTTTAAGGAATTTTGAGGCATCCTTAATTGCTGTTTTTAAGATTTAAAGTCTGCCTGCTGATGTGGCATTTAATTCTGCTTCTTCTGTGCTGGAAAAAATGAAAATGGAAACCTGGTAGATTAAACCAAGTTAATAATTAAGAAAAAAGTTCATTACAGTGAAATAGGTTTTGTAATGCTTTTGAGTAGAAGCATTTCTAATGTCAGCCTACCCAAAACTATCTACGGTTAAAAATAAGAGAGAAGAGAAGGCATTAAAATGCTTTTAAAGACACTAAAAAAGAAAAATCCATTTTAGCTAAAGATTAGAACCACATCGAAGCACTGAGGTTTGTCATCTTGTGAACCATACCAGCTCTCTTCACAGTGCTGCAAGAGCCACAAAGAGTTTTCAACATTAATTATGCCTCACAATATTTCTGTCAGACCTGTTCTGCAAGTATTGTTATTTTCCACATTTCATACATTGCAGTGTCCTTTCTAAGCCATTAATGAGGTACTATAATCCACACATAATTCCTGAAAATAACTCTCTACAAAATGGAAAAATGAAAAAATGGAAAAATAAAAATAATTTAAAAAAAACCCCAACAACAACAAACCCAAACCAAACAAAAAAAAAAAAACAAAACAAAACAAAAAAACCACAAAACACCCTTGTCCTGCTGGGCTCTGCACAGAAATGAAACAACATTATTTCTTGTTTATTTATGGACTCTAAAGAAAATATTTGGAGGAGACATTATTTTCATTGCCGGGGATGAAATTACCACTTCTTTTCAGCCTTCAGTAATGGCTTCTGATATAATCCCACTCCTTTTATCAAACAAACCATTAAAGCAAGGTGAAAGATGTCCACTACTATCTTCCTTTGGGTTCTTCTAACACTAGTGTCAAAAGTACTGTCACTGATCTGCACGACTGCCACTACCAGACAGACTCCAGTAGCAGCAGTGATCTGAAGCTTTACTTTGGGACCAAGTATCTTATTACATGGCAAAAAAGCACTCCCTGCTGTTCAGTCTGCAAGTACAACTACACTAAGCCAAGTGGATGCAGTTTTCTTCCAGGCTTTGCAGAGTATGTTTAAAACATTATCCTAACAATTTCACAATTGGTGTTCTCTGTGCAAAAAGATAAAGTTCATTTAGCACCTCTGATTACAGAAGTCTTGATTCTGCAAGTGCAGAAATTTAAGGAAAGAGCAGCAGGTTTATAACAGAAAAAAAATTAATAAACTAAGCCAAGCTTTCCAAAAGGATTTTTCCTTTTTAATTATTTTTGACCCAACTGAAGAATTGAAGAAGATTAAAGAAGATAAAGAAAAGTCCTGCAGTCTGAGATTTTCAGGTTTTACTGAGTCAGGTGATCCAGTAAGCAGATTTCTGTAAATATGATCCTGCCTTCTACTAGTCACCTCTGTCTTTGAAATAGCTTGCACTTTCAGAATGACAGAGAGCACTGTTCTGGGCATAGTGGGACTGCATCACTGTCAGCCTTATCATCACACAGGCAAGTATGAGGAGGCATGGAGAAAACTCCTTCTATTGGTGCAGTCAATAGCAGAACAAAAGAATAGAGTCCACTACAGATGGTGCTGTTTGCACAGGAATTCAGCCTACAATACTCACCTATTTTTAGGTTTCATGTCATAGTCAAACCTTTGATGATAACTTGCAAGGTCCATGAAATTTTCCAGTTAACCCAAGCTGCTCTGGCTTTGCAGTGGGTTCTAAAGGTAAAACATGAAATAAGCATTGTGAAATCCAAGACAGACTTCACAGAGACAAAACCACATTGATTTAACTAACCAGCACTCCTTGGTTAAGGATGGCAAAATGGTGCAATTGACAGGAGGTAAAGCAAAGTGAGCAGTTAGCTCAGTATTGAACATTTAGCTCAAAAATCTGCTCAGAAGGTTTTGTTTAAAACAGCTTTGTTCGATGATTCGTAGAAAAGGAATCATTATTTGGGAGACTGAAACTGGTGGTTAATATGAGCCATAAATTCTTACCTCATCCTTTAACTATGGCATTCCACAGGATAATTAAAGCAGTGTGATCTTTAGTGATGTCTGAATTAGCTTAGTATTATGTTTTTAAAGAAAAATATCCCTCTGAAGAGGAGTTCTGTGCATGATGCATAGGAAATTTAGAGCTCCATTATTACACTTTAACATGGTCTTATCTTCATTGTTCCATCAGCAGCACTGCTCATCAGGAAGCCACTCAACCTGAGAAATATTAGCAAAACCGCTGCTAGTAGGGTGGGCCACTATGTGTTCCTTTAGGTGCCAGCTATGTGACCCACAGGCGGGAATGCAAAACTGAACTGCCCCGCGCTTCCAGCTGTTTTGGGATACTGTGCGAGACTGCCAGCACTGGTAAAGGCATTACTGTTCTCAAACACATACAGGAATAAAAGCAGCATAGCTTTTTTTTGTCCATGGCTGCACAGATTGAGGGAAATACTACATGCCTTTTCCTGCCTTCAGTATTCACAAAGCTGAGAAGTACCATCTGCCCTTTAGATCCCAAAGGAGCTGCACTTCTTTAAATCTCTGTGTGAAACGTATCCTACTGTGGGAGGAATGCCTATGCACTACAGATCTGTATTGTGTAACAGAAGTCACGGAATATATTGTTTCCAGAAGGGTGGAGTTAAAAATAAATAACATCTATGAATTCTGACCTTTTACTCTAAAAATAGATGAGGTGATAGAGTATTAATTAAACTAAACTGAAAGTCCCAGGGAACTGTCTGCCTCCAGAGAGGGAAGATTGTCCCCTGGTTTCAAGCAAAAGACAGACTCACCTCCAAGCAAGCTACAGTTGTAGTGTTCAAGGCCCCCAGGACCTGGATGTAGCACTCTGCGTAAATATCTTGCTAGCAGTAATCTCCAAAAAGAACAGCATTCTGATGCTGGGCACTCCAGGTATTGCTCTGTTTTGCCAGTCAGCAAAATAGCCCACCACACAGTACAGTGTTTATACTCGTCTTTACTGCCAGTTTCCTGATAGTAACATCCAAACATTTGGATATTTAATTCTATGTTGAGCTAACGATGTAAAAGGATTATTGTGATTGTAGGCAGCAGTTTGCACAGGACAGCAGAAACATTTTTTTCCTAACCTGTTTATTATTTTAGATTTTCCCATGCTTCTTTCTCTTCTTGAAAGAAAGTGCTAGAACTGTACTGGATCTATGCTGAAATGCAAGAAGTATCAGTTTTCTTTCTTTTTGTGTGTGAAAACTCATCCAATTACTTCTTTTTGTTCAGGTTTTGTAGAGTTACATACATCTCATTCAGAGTGAGAATTTATACGGCTGCAATAGGCTGAAGAGGCCTACATGAGACACAAAGTGTAACTGAGTAATTTATATAAGTCTTCATTTATAAAAAGATCACAATTGCAAGATGATTTCTTTGTTACTAGTTTGTTTCTTAAAAGCCTAGAAAAATGAGCACAGAAGTGGGTGAAAAGAACTGCTTTGTTCCAGTTCTTTCATTGCCAACTTGGCCTATTTTTATTGATTCTAGTGGGAGTTACTGATACTTCCACTGGAAGAATAAAGTCCTCTCTCTGAGGTTGGTTTGTATGGGGACAATTATCAAGTAGTTTATTCTTGTAGGGGAACACTCTTCCACTTTTCATGATGTTATGAAATTTATTTAATAATGATACAGGAGTCTGAGATGGTAAATGCTGTAAACTGGAAAAGTAAACTGCTTTTTTGCAAAATAAAATAGTTAGCAAAGTAAAAGCTGATCATGATTTTGCAAGTGTCTGAAGAGGGGAGTGTTTCCACTGAGTTGTGCCTGCCCATTACCCTATCTCAGTTCACTTACTGCTGCTGGTAAATCTGAGGGAAGAGCACTCAGCTTTCGGTTGAAGCCCATAAAAATTGTCTGTTCACACTGCACACACAGGATAATGAGGCAGGGCCTTAATTGTGTTATGGGTTCTTTTGCAGTCTTCCCAGCTGGCATTTTGCAGCCCCCTTTCTTCAGTGCATCCCAGCCCAGATCTCTGAATTATGGTGGCATAGGCATGGTCATCGGTCATGAAATCACACATGGTTTTGATGACAATGGTAAGGCTCCAAGTTTCTAATTACAAAACTTAGAATTTTTTTACATGCATTCATGCTTAATCATTCCAAAGATCAGACAATGTGAAGATGAACTTTCCATATAAGATCAAATCTGGATTTCTGAGGCTTTACAGTATTGCTCTCTATGATGATTCCCCAAAAGCACAATCCAAAGAATCCTGCAGACTCTCTGTTGCTGCTGGGCTGCAGCAACAGCCCAGGATGTGAGCCTGTGGCACACAAGGGCTTTTAATATAGTTGCTGGTCGCTTGCTTTTCCCAAAGGCTACATCGAAAACCATCACAAACCACAAATAATTGTGGACAGGGTGCGTCACTATGCTGGTACAGGCACGAACTCAAGGATTTAGCGAGACCTGCTGCCCAGCCACATTGTTCATTTCTAGACCTGCACAAAGGTCAGTCCAGCATTGAGGAACAGGTCAGAACCATACCAGGCTTCCTAAGAGAGCCTTAATACCATCTGCTGAGTCCATCTGAATTTGTTTGGTTTTTCTCCTCTACTGAAATATAACTCTCTTAGCAAAGAAAAACCCCAACCAACCAAAATCAAAAACCACCCAAAAAACCCCCTACCATCTGTTTACTTGCTACCCTCCTTACTGGATCAAACCCCTCTTTTCCTGTATACATAATTCTGTTAACATACTATTACAGGCAGAAATTTCAATGAGAATGGAGACCTTGTAGACTGGTGGACTGAAGAATCAGCACGCAATTTTAAGGAGCTATCCCAGTGTATGGTGTACCAGTATGGAAACTTCTCATGGGACCTAGCAGGTGGACAGCATGTACGTCATATTAACTTGTAACTACGAAACTTATTTTTAATGAGGAAGCATGAAATCTTATGTCCTAAACATGCAAATTCTTATTTACACGAATACTGTCTTAGGTTATAGCCAATATTGTCACGCCTACACCAAAAGGGGAAGAAAAAAAAAAAAAGAAAAAAGGACACCAAACAAATAAGAAAAGAAAAAGGAGGAGGGGAGGCAAAACAGATTGTTAAAATTAAAGGTAGTGGTAAAAACGCCACACATACCCTGACTGTTTTGACAGAGGCAGGACTTACATTACGAACAAGCAGCAGTCCTAGAAGCCTTTGCCTAGAAGCCTTTCTGGGTCCTCAAATGCTCTTATGCTCTTTTTTAATTCCACAAAAGGAACAGGGTGGGGGAAAGGAAGTCTGAACTACATTTCCACAAAACTTGATGCACAAATAATACATACCCTCAACAAAACAAATCTTGCTTGTTGCTTTCCTTCACTCAAAACTTTCCTGCTCTTTCCACTAGAGAACAATCTGTACTACAGAGCTAAAAGGTCTGAGAAAAATCAGGGTATGGCAGGAGAAGAGGTGGTCTGCAGATTTAGGAGGCAGGCAGTCTAAATGTGACTGCATTTATAGCACTCCACGCAGTTAACATCAGGAGGCATTCGGTGTATGTCTGGAAGCCCGAATTTCATGAGAACAGTTAGCAAGATCAGTCTGTTCTGTGTCCCAACAAGATCAATATTCCTTTAACTCACCAAAGCAGGTGACAGTGATACAATTACACATACTGAACAGTTCCTTTCCTAGGAAATGCAAGCTGCAAAACTGCCACTGGAAGGAGACAGCCCTGCATACGCAACACAGCACTTCATAGCATATCATTTCAGGGGTGACCAAATGCTCTGCTAATGCACCTGCATTGTCTCTTTCATCATCTACAGACAGCTTAATCATCTTCACAGTGCTCCCACCCTGCTCCCATAGAGATTTTACTGTCCCAGGCTGGCACTGCACCTACTTCAGAGCTACAGAGAGCAGATTTGTACCACTGTTACCACCTGAGCTGCCATCACTGGCAGCCAAGGTACATCCTGCACCAGTTCAGTACTTGGTTCACAGTCCTACATCTTCCACACAGCAAGTGACATGACAAGTGTCAGCCCCTGAATCACTGCTGCTCAGGAAAGGAAGGAAAACAAGTTTATGACAGGAGCCCTCAGTTGTGTTGCACTGTGGAAGACTGCTTACTACTTTTAACATCCACCTTGTTTCTTTTGGACATCAGTGGATAACGCCACATGAAGCACTGAACCGTGCCACCAGCTGTTCTTCTGTAAAGAGCAAAATTTCTCTTGGATGGGACCTCCTACAGTTAAAGTGGTAAAAGAGAAGCCACAAGAAGCTATTTCTCTGACTACTACTGTCTGGGTTTTTAGAGGCTGACAATATTTTCTGTCATACAGAGTAAAGATAAAACTTCCAGCCCTGAGGTTTTCCTGATCTGTGTGTTAAACTGTTGAGACTCATAGACAAGCCAGTAAAACTAGAAAAGAATACATTAACATACTTTTCTGCCATTTTTTCCACACATTGAGTTCAATCTAATGACAATTCCAGGTTTTGCAGCTTTGAATATCGTAGCCCGCTATCTTGGGCTAAAGGTTAAAAATATAGCTTTTTAAAAAACTTAAATTGTAGACTCTCCATTACCAAAGCATCATCATCTTTAGTGATACTTCACTGACGCCTTACTGACTTAAGAATACTATACCAGCTAAATAGATATCTTCTATGTATCTTGCTACCTAATTTGCCTAATACACAGACAAATACTTCCTAGCAGATTTGCTGACAGCTGCTAACTGATCATTTTAGCTATTTGGACTTTGGATGTTAATATGCAGACTATACAGACAGATTCTGTCCACTTCCTCTAACTGGAACTGTAGTAAGAAACTAAGAGTTAAAGATATGATAAAAAATAGGAAGAATTAATGAACAATGAGTAACCATCGGAAAGTCTGGGTAAAAGGGATATGACAGTCTTGAAAGTTGCCTGTAGGGGAAGGAGGAGGATAAGGGAGAACAATAGTATCCACACAGATTTTGAGATGAGAGGCAAAGACTCTTCAGAGATGTTCACATAATTTTCTGCTAAACCTTCAAATTTTCTGTGAATTCTTTCCTTTCAAAAGTGGAAAGGGAAAATAAAAAAATTAAAAAAAAACCAACAAAAAACCAATAACCCCCCCCCCAAAAAAAAAACAACCCAAAAAACAACCCAACCCCCCAAAAAAACCAACCACAAAACCCAAAATAACCCCAACCCATAAAGTTTGGCATTACAGGTCCTGGATAAGCTCTTCTTTTCAGAAATCTGTACTTTTTCTGTTTTACAGCTGAGTGGAATCAACACACTAGGAGAAAACATTGCTGACAATGGGGGTATTAGGCAAGCGTATAAGGTAAGAAGTATTATTTTTCCTAATTTTTGCTGAAACCATCATAGATTAAGAAAATTAATTACAGAGCCATCGACGAAGAAACATTATTTTTGTGTTAGGGACAGGACCGTACCTACTGCATCAAGGCATGGTTTAAAACTATTGACCAGCTATTGTATTTCTTTCCTCCTGTTAATTATTTCAGGATACACGTTACCTGTTCCTACTACTCTCTTTTTCAGCTGACTTCTCTTTTATTTTTTCCATTTGTGAATAACAAATGTGTAGCATGAAAACATTTCATGAATCACACTTGGACCATCACCTAACTGCTCTGATGTACTGAGCAGCTGTCTGCCTCTGGCTGTCTGTCTTCACCAGCTTTTTTATGCCACAAAGGAGAGAGAGGATTACTTTCTCCTGATCCATAAACAGTCTCTGCCTACATGAAACACTATTCACTGTTCAAAAACTGTTAAAATATCATCCTGTACAAGTGACTTCGGTCCCCTGTACAGGTATCCAATGATCTCAGTGACATTTGGAGTCCTAGTGCTAAGCCTTCTGTGGGAGCTTGCGTGCTTTTTGGCTTTCCTTTCATTCTTTTCCTGAAAAACTCAGCTCCTTAGAGAGGCCAGCTTTAAGACTGAAAGCAAAAGCAGCAGGGGTCTTCTGTTTGTGACTGGGGGTTGTGAAGCAAGAAGCAAGTCAGCTTCTCTATGAACTTTTCCTATTACCTGCAAACCTGGTGGTTGCAGGCTTTAACAACATGATCCTCCTTCTCCTTCCCTGAACACCTTGTTCTAAGGCAAAAATATTCAGCACTTGACAACTAGAGTGCTCTCATTCCTCAACAAAGTGCCTGCTGGGATGCACGGGCAAACTTACACTTCTCAAAGTTATCATCACAGCTTCTGCAAAGAATGCCATCAGCAACACTTAATTTACTAGAAATATACACATTTGAGGGCAAATACAATTATTAGTAAGAGTCTGAAAAATGATTTGGAAGCATAAAAGAGGTGTCAGTAGGGAATATTAGATTAGTCTAATCTTCAATTACTGGAGCACTTATGCATTTAAAAAACCCAAACAGTACAAATCCACGAAAAGGGGACACTCTTTTTGAAAGGAATGAGAGTAGACAGAGAAAAACTAGGTCAGAAGTATTAAAAAAAAAAAAAAGAATTAGATATTCATAATTATTATTACATCATATGAATATTTAAAAAAGGTCCAAAAGGAATCCTGAGAGGCCATCTAGTCATCCCACCCCCACCTCCTAGCAGATAGAATCAACCATTTCTATCATTCAGACATACCGTATGAGCAGTTCTGCTACCTCCTTCTACTCCTTTAGTGCCATCGTGTCTTTCAACAGTGGAAACGAAGCAATCTGCTCTTTTCTTTTCTGTGACCTTTTTCATATTTGAAGACTGCTACATACTTGAAAGCCCAGACTTCTCTTCTTTAGACTAAACAAACCCAATTCCTTCAATCTTTCCTCATAGGTCATGTTTGCTAGACCTCTGCTCATTCTTGCTGCTTTCTTCTGGCCTCTCTCCAGTTGGTCTACATCTTTCTTAAAAGTGCAGTGCCCAAAACTGGACAGAGGTCTCCAGCTGAGATCTGGCCAGTGTCAAGCAGTATAGAAAGATACTTCATAAGACACTTCTGTTTATACATGCCACTTGCCTTTTTTGTGATACTATGGCAGTGTTGGCTCTTGTTCAGCTTGTTATCCACTAAAACTTCTGAGCCTTTTCAGTAGACCTGTTAACCACTTTTTCGTCAACTTGCACTTGTACAGTTGATTGGCTTGCCTCATGTGGTAGATTAGCACTGACTTCAGTCATAACACTTCTCCAGTTTGCTAGCATCTTTCTATCAGTAATGATATACTAACAACACATTGTTTGGTACATGGGCTTCATAAGAAACATGAAAGCAATTGTTCTTACTAGGGAAAGCTTTTAAAGTCTTCTGCAATTTGCTTAAAAACAAAATCACAGTGAAAAAAAAAATCTACTTTTCATAATGCAACATTAGAGATTGATAAAATTTGTGTCTTCTCTCTGCAGAATCAGTTTTGTGCTAGTAATATTGAATCCCAGAACTCCACATTGTGTACAGGGAAAGCAAATCTTACCATAAATGTGGTATTTTAGACTGTAACCCAATAGTTGTGGGGGAAAAAAAAATACACTTATGTGATAAACATTTGGAAGTAAACCACACTGTAAATAGGCAGCAAATACAGGTGCTCTATAGAATCAGAGACAAGAATAATTGTTTGCCACAGCTGCAGCTTTTTACTCCACATCTCTCAGGTGTAATGGAAAGAAGGGGAAGAGAGAAAGATGAACAAGTAGGGGAGGAATGAATCCCACATTGATTGTTTTGGAGATCATTTGTGCCTCCTTGAGCAGAGGCAGGCTGGGCTGCCCAGCCGAGTCACTCAGCCAGGGATACACACAAAGGGAATCCCAAAATCATGTGAGATGCCACAGGTAAGCTCATTTTGAGACTGTGCCTCAGAAAGCAGCCCAGCAGCATGCATTTCCACGTGGAGGTACATACAGAGGGTAACTGGTAGAAATGCCTGACCCACAGAACCCACAGGAGAACCAGCTGCTGCTGGTGAGTCTTCATACTGACAGCTTGGAACCCCAGCAGTTGGGAGGCTGGTTTAGCACAGAGCTTGCCACCTACCCCTCAGCTGATGTCAGAAAAATCACAATCATTTCTGTTACAGAACATATTCTACTTTTTAAAGACAGAACCACCTTGCTTTATGCAGTCATTTATTAACCCTGTGAAAGGATTTGCTAGATAAGTATGTAGCAGTCCAGTGAAATTTAATACATTAATTTTCATAAAGCTCACTGAAAAGTAGCACAAACTCTCAGTAGCTACTGTACTTCAGAACACAACTGCCCTCCTTTGCATTCTTAATTTCTTCCCCTGTAAAGAGATGGGTAATTATGCAAAAATCTTGTTATTCCGAGTGTACCCACCTTACTGGAATTATTTCATTAGCCTTGGCTTCTTTTTGCTACAATAAATTGCCACCTTTAGGCCTGTTTCTCTTACCATTTATTCCAATATGATTCAGGCAGCTTCACTAAACCTGCTGTAGAACAGCACTGTAAGGCACATACAATGGGAAAGCTTCTTTGATTCAGTCAGGCTGCTGTTATCACAGTAATAAGAAATATCCCTGTCATCTACTGCTTAGAAGTGGCACATGGTGAGATGAATGGCCAAGGTATTCCATGATGAATTATGTCAAAGAATGTTCCTCCTTGTCATAATTTCATTTTGATTGTCCATGCTGGAAGTTGTTAACATTTCTACTCAATTCATTCTACAGGCCTATGAAAACTTTGTGAAAAAGCATGGAAAAGAAAAACTTCTTCCTGGTCTTGAAATGAACCACAAACAGCTGTTTTTTCTGAACTTCGCACAGGTATTCTATACTTCTTGACTGAAGACTTTGAAATTCACTTGCAGGTACAGTTTTAACAATAAGTCGGAAAGAGTAGGCTGACCAGAGTTTTACCAAGAGCTAAGACTTGCTAAGTTGGACAGTGTTCACTACAAAGTAGAGAAAATAAACTGTTGTTAATTCAGCCACAAAATGAGAGCAGGTCTCTTCCTGGACAATCTTATGGCTAACAAATGCTTCTCTTCGTTATGTGTTTAGGTATGGTGTGGAACATACAGACCAGAATATGCTGTGAATTCCATCAAAACTGACGTGCACAGCCCAGGCAAATTCAGGTCAGCATGTATAATAATCGTCAGTGCACTTCCTAGGTGCAAGACAACTTCTAGCTATAGAATTTAAAGAACTCTACACAAAAAGCTAGGTTGCACTTACCAGGGTAGATTTAGGCATGCACTCATATACAGACACAACGCACTGGAGGTGGTTAAGAGGAAGACAGATAGACTGCGCCATCTGATGGATGAACTTCCATCCTCCAATAAAGTAATAGGAAAAGTCTCAAGTTAACCTGTGGAGTGCAAGGATTTACTCTTCCAAGCATGGAAAAAAAATTCATCTTCTTTTAAACAGCAATACAAACATAAGGGAAAATGACCTTCTGTTAATGGCCTTTGCCATCTAGAGCTAGGAAGACATTCTTCTGTTGCAGAGTGGAATGGCGTGACTTTGCCATTATGTTGACAGCATTTCTCAGAATATCTGCTGCAGGCCAGGCCTGGGTCTCCACTGTGTCACAGGGTCACCATTTGCTCTATCTTGCAAGAGGAACAGAATTGGGGTTTAGGTGGAAGATCACTGGCCCTCAATCAGTCACAAGCCTGATGCTGTGATGCATTAAGCAGATTTGTATTTTCTGCCTTGTTACTCAGCCAGCTTTCCTGAGGAGAGGTGGCCTTAATTTCAGTAGAGTCATGCAGGGAACTTGGCTGATCAGGGTGGAAGCCTTTGGGCCAGACTAGGACCTTTTCTTCTTAACTGAAGTCAGAGCAACCTATTCATCAGTTGTGTAACAAAGTTTTTTTGCTTTACTAAATTGGTTTGGTCAAATGCCATGAGATCAAGTGATAATGTAGACATCACAGCATCTGTTTGCTTTGGAAGGCTGTGTCACCTCCAGGATTTCTCTACACAATAGCCAATTTCTCTCCTGGTACCAGTCAGTACATTAATTCCCATATCTTTCTTTCAGAGGCTTTTCAGAATTATTTTGTTTATCCCACATACTCAAATATTTAGTGAAAGCAGTCACTGCTCCTTCAATTGCTTCTTGACTGGCATTTCACCATGGGTGGTTTTTGTAATATCTCCAGATTCCTCCCGGAGACAGTTTATGCCTCAAGTCCCACCCCTCAGTGCCCTGGGTCGTAACGCTGATGAGGCTCTATTGAAGTTTCTCTGAACTGTGCCTCCTCTTTGTGCTTCACATTTGTACAAGTCATGAGCCCTCTGAAATTCGCTAGTTCAGCATCTCTGTGTAATTGTATTTGCATGTATCTCGGATGTATTACATCATGTATTGTGCTGGTTTTACATCAGTATGAAAGGCTATAAACTTCATACAGAATTACACAAGTATTAGTGAGAAATCATATTAACATTTTTAGAACGTGAAGTAATTTTCAGGTGAGGCCTCCTTAAGAGCTCTAAAATAGAAAGCATTTCAGTACAAGACATACACATAAAATTACTGCCTGATGACATACTATTTAAATGACACAATAGCTCCCCCTGTGCCTTTTTAATTATTTGGGGGTTGGAGTGGGCTCCTTACAGGCAGGACAGGGAGCTCGTCATAAACATAGTTAATTGCACAGTGCAAATTTAGTTTATGGGCTGACAACTTTGAATACTGGACAGGCAGAATCTCGTGTTCACTGAATAAATAAGAAGTTAACAGAAAGATGCCTTAGATTGAGTAATCGCCAAAGACAGGTGGAAGAGAATGTGTATCCAAGTGTTAACATGCAAAATTAAAACAGAGCAAGTATAATAACAGATACAGGTCAAGCCCTGCTTATGTACCAAATCCTGGTAGTTCTGGGGCTATTAGTAAATGAAGCAGGACTCTCATCCCACCACTGGTTTATCCATTTGTTATTAACAACTCTGAGTTTTATTACACCCAAAGTACTTTTTGCTTTGTCTGGCAAAACCCCATTTTAGCAGTTCTGGTCCTTAAGAGCAGTGAAGCGCTGCTATGTCACTGAAACACATGCCTTTCTTTGTAGTAATTTTTTTGTGCTGTCTCCTCCTGTTCCACTGCTGGTTCCCGAGACCAGTTAGCAGGTCATCTCACTTTTGGTCTTGTAGAGATAGTCACATTGTTGCAGATGTCAGCTGCTGAACCTCAACTTCTGTAGATGCTCCCTGGTTCTGTTGAATCTAATGACTAAGCTTATTTACAGAACAATCACAAATTACTCAAAGAAATGGTTCTTCAAATATTTACTGGTCCAGAGTCAATATGCATCAGTATCTATACTTGACATTTGAAGCAGTTGTTCTGCAGAGGTACATACATGCTGTACTTCCATGGAAGGAATGAGCAACTCTTAACAGATACATTGACATATGTTCACAATTACACATTTTAAAACTGCTTTAGCTAGAATATCCTCATATTAACTTGAAAGCTGTTCTTTGTAAGAGTTTTTTTCCTGGAAACTCATTCACTGGAACAATTGTGAAGAATGCTCAGAGAAGCAATATGATCTGAGTTAAAACTTGGTTGGTATAAAAATGTAAATTAATATTTACTGAGAAGTTACACTGCAGTCTTCTACCTCAGGGCCTTGTTTACCCTTTACTAAGCAACTTGACAGCAAAACATAGGTGAAAAAATTCTCAGTGTAAACCAACAAGCAGCAATAAACCTGTTCAAAGTAAAATAAAGAGAATTTCTGTGAGAGCCAGTAATGAAGAAAAGACAGGTTCTGTTCTTTGGGGGGAGGGTTCAACAGGGACCATACAAACTGAAAAGAGAAGATACAGGCACTGCTTGAGGTGAAATGGAAGCAATAGTCATAGTTCAGAAATGCAGGCATTTCCCACAGTATTTTGAGGTGACACACACACACACAAAAGTTACCAGATGTGACTTGTCTTGTTTGTTTTAAACAAAGGCAAGCAACAATTACAAGATGTTGTTGTTTTGTTTTAAAGGGTCATAGGATCATTGCAGAACTCTCCAGAGTTTTCTGAAGCCTTTTCATGCACCGATAGAAACTACATGGATCCTGCTAAAAAGTGCCGTGTTTGGTGACAGAACTGTAAACCTTTCATCTTGAGAAGCTTCCCAGAACAGAAATTTTGAACTTATTTTGAGTAGGTGAAGAGAACTGAGCAGAATATGCTAAAGTACTCACTGTATTTCTTAGCAAACAGGCAAACCAACAAAATCACACCCCAAAATATCAAATAAAGGACTAATGCCAATGCAGCAATTAGCTGCTCTACCAGACTGGCTGCTTTTCCTAACACTGAACCTTGTAGAATCTAAGTCACTGGACAGTGTACAGTACCATTCACTTGTAGTTAAACCTGGTCCCCACTGACCAATGGCTTTTTAGATTTATTTTAAAATGTCAAAGTGTAACACATTATCTCCTAAAGGTCGGTGAATGTGTATTTCTGATCAAGCGGAGGAAGGAAATATTAAGTAACCCAGTTTTAGACATCAAAACATGATAATAACAGTTTATATACTATCAGACCTTGTACCCCCTGCTGTTATGATAGATCTGTTCTACCAAATCTTATCATTTTTACTTGAAACCATTTATACAAGAGGAGTCCAAAGACCTGCTGTACTTAAGTAACTCACTAATTATTCCAGTGTGTACTACCTGAAGTCACTATTTACAACAGATTATTTACTGCTTTCCAGCCAAACTGCAGGTAATTGTAGGTAACTGTAGGTAATTTATTAATTTTTGAACATATAATCTGTAAGATTGTGATCAAAGACCCTTTCACAGTTTTCTAAGCTTTTTCTTGCTTTCTCTGAAGTTTGTCTTTTTTAAAGTTTCTAGTAATGTATAAATCATAGTTTTTATATTTAAATCCGAGCTACACTTTTGACTTGAAGCACTGTAATATATTTTATCAGTGGCTGCATAAAACTGGGAAATTTGAGTAAAGCATGGTATCAGGCAATAAGATATATCTATAAAACTGAGCTCTCCAATGGAGTACACCAATGTTCAAGTGTTCAGGCTGACTTTCTCAGTGTTTAGGGTCTGATCCTGCACATAATTTGTACATGTTCTGACTGATGTCAGTCCTCACATCAGTGAAGCTGCACAGCTGATTGCAAGTGTCAGAAGGAGCTTTAAGAAAGAAGGTAAAAGGCTTTAAATCTGCAGTGATATGTATTAAACATCCTCATGCAGATTGCAAAGGAACTTACTGCTTTGTATATCAAAGCAAACAGATTTCCAAAAATAAGTACCAGATACCTCAGATGACTGCTACAATAGGTGTATTTAAAAACCTATGTTCCTTTTAGCTTTCCAAGTTTGTCATCTGATCAGAACATTTTGATAATAAACTGAAATTATGAGCCAATTGCAATGTGTGTTCTTTATAGGAAATATAAAAGTAAATAAATAAATACATAAAATCCTCTCTGCAAATACATTTCTGTACTCGCCCCAAGCACCACACCTCAGCATCTGTAACAAGCAACACATTGAGAATTTACATCATTTTCTTCTAGTTTACAAGTAGATGTCAAAAGGTTATTTAGTACCTATGGAAATGGCAGCAAACTTGACTGCAGAAAGCTTTCTATTCCAGGACATCCTCCTCACACTATGATCAAGTCACTCCTGACCACTAAAGGGAGGCAGAGTGAAAACCAGCAGAAACAAAAACAAAACTGAGGGACATGTCACTCACTGCAGCATTCACGTTTTACTGCTTCTTCAGTTCCATGTTTAAACACTCCCAGATTTCACAGTAGGAGTTCAAGTTGTGTGCAAGTGCACTGGTCCATTCTCACATTCCCATGAGCCTGGCATGAGGCACCTGTGAATTCAGTAAATTGCCAGACTCACTGCCAAAAGTTTTAAAACCAGTGAAGATGGTATCACTGACACAAACGCTGCATTGATAAAGTGTGTTTGCCATCATTTTTACCTGCCTTGGCTACATTGCCTAAGAAAATGTAGTTTCTGTTTTACTGAGAAGATGCTTACAATCAAGTTGTCAGGAACACCAGAGATATGAAAAATTTGTGACAATACGCAGAAAAAAGATAGTGCCCTATGAAGTGTGCATCAGTGTGTGTTTGTTACTGTTCAAAACCAGAAAGAGTAAAAAAAAAGCAGGGAAAAAATAATAAAAAAAAAAAAAAAAAAAAATCAATCAATATTATCTCAACAGAAGGCAAGGAATTTCTGAAAAAGACAGTATTCCATACCTAAAAGAAAAGTGTGTTAGCACCTGGTGAGTATTTAAATTGATCTTGATTTGTGGATGAATATAGGCTATCTCCCTCCTTTTAGAATCCTCCAATTCCCTTGCCTTTGATAGTTTCATTCCTGGTTTTCGTTTTCCAGCTACTTAAGTCACCTTGCTTCTGTATTGTCTTAGAGAAATCAATCCCTGGCCAATAATCATACCATGACATAATCCATCTGCATTGTTTTTTCCTCATTTCCTGCCCACTTAAGCTTTATCTTCTCCCTCCGCTGTATTCTTTTTTAAATACATTCATACAAGTTTGGGCACTTTAAGATAACAGCTGTTACTTTGCAAGCTGGCTTTGCAGAGCTGTTTCCAGCATTTGCCTGCACGGAGGCTGCTACAAGTTGCGCAGGATTTACACTCATCAGCACTGGGGCTGGAAGGGGTCATCAAGGGAGGGTTACAGTCCCTCTCCTCAAAAGCTTGGTCAGGCTGCCCTTGTCAAATCCTGCCTACCCTCCCAAGAGCTTTGAAGTTCTGAGGAGAGCATCAAAACGTGAAGGGAAGAGCTGGTGTGTGCATGATTTCTTTCTCGTTATGCATTCTGCATTTTTTCATTTTGGCTGAAATGTCAGTTCAGCTTTTTGCTTTATCACAACATCCTTGTTAACACCAGTGAAATGTACAGGGGAAAAATATATCTACAGGCACGAAAAAAAAAATTAACAGCTCTACAATATATTTTCTTGCAAGAAAGGACAGAGTTACTCAAAAGTAAGTCTAATAAACAGCAAGACTGAGATATAGCAGCATCCAGTCAGCAAATTCCTGCATTTGTTTGTACTTCTGAAGAAAAACCCCCACTCCATTTTACCCAACACCAAATTATAAACAACTTACAGTATCCCTGTCAGCTTCTGTAAAAATCTAAGAGTCAGTCACTATAGTTCTACAGATGTCTTCTGGTTGTTTCAGTTGACTTGACTTTCCACAGCAGCTGGCTGACAAAACTTTGGGGACTATATAAAATACACACAAATATTGACCTTGGTCAATTAATTGGCCAGGCATTAATCAAACAGGTACCAAATGTACACAACACACAACCACCACTAAATAATTCATCCGAGTACTGCTGAGATGCCATGATTCAAAGTAAAAGAGCTTCACTCCTGCCACAGGGCCCTGTACTTGCTAAAGCCAAGGGCGAACAGGACTGCACCACTCAAAAGGCCCTCAAGCCATAGACCAGTGTCTGGACTCACAGCCCATGGACAAGCTCCAAGGGTGAGGATGCTACCAAGAATAACCCTCAGGGATTTCTGCTTCTGGACAAGTGACTCCTTAACCACTACTTCTTAGCCAGGTGTTAATATATTTTCCTATATATCTACATATGCTGCGTTTACTTCTTCCCCACCCACCCCCACTTTTGAACATCTCAGTTTCAGATACTGAATCATGGGCATTCACATTAGCTCCAAAACGTAAAAGAACTGAGTTTTCTCAATCTTTTGCAACACTTAGTGAAAAATCACAATACGACAAGAAATAGGTAAGACATGGCATATATTGTGTTCAGAGGAGCCACTATGGATTCACACATCTTCCATAACATTGTTCAGAGAGCTCTTTACCCATGTGGCTTATGAGTAATAATTGCCCAAGAAAGGATTTTCTCAAGCAGTGTGCTTAATCCACAAAGAAAAGTGTCAGCAGAGTTAAGAACTAAGGTGATTCAACCCCACATCTTACAGGCTGCACTAGAATCAGAACTCTGGCACTTGTTGCTGTCTCTTGATCATTCAGATCAGGCTGTGCTTCACTCCCTGCCTGTGCCCCAAGGCTTCCTTCCAATGCAAAAAGAGGCATGAAGGCAGCAACACACAGTTGGAACACACCCCAGTACCTTAGTCCTTTCCTCAAAGAGCATTACTGGTTAACCATGGTCATATTTTGTTCCTTCCAAACTCTAGCACCACCACATAAGCTCACAGTTTAAGTAAGGACATGTTCTGATTCAAAGGCTGCCATATTCTCATTTCAATTCTCACAGGGATGGAATGTCTTGATGCTACTCCTTTACCTTAAAAATCACCCTTCATTCATGGCAAATTCAGATGAAAGCAAGAAGATAACAAAAAAACCCAACCCCATAGGACATCAGATGAAAGGTTTGTCAGACACAGATGTCCAGAAATAAAACTAAGGCCATAGAAAGGAGACTAACTTTTTCCCTATTGCATAGTTCAGCTACTGACCCAAAGGATCCTTTAGTTTCCCAGCACAGCAGTGACCCTTGCATTACCCTTCCAGGAAAAGCCGAGTGCTGGGGATCCATAGAGCATCCAGATTCCTTGGGTTTTTTCCCCTCCCCCTTCTCCTGGACTCCTTCCTTTTTAACTCAACGCAGGGAAAGTTCTGATGTTTCTGTAATATACCACAGCATGTGTTAATTTTCCTTTGAGTATTTCCCAGTGCTTTTCTTACTTGATCAGCTGCTGGCAGACTGCTAAGTACAATATTCCTTTTCGTAGCTGAACCACCAAGGAATTCTTATTCCACAAAGCAACAACCTTTCCAGCTGCTCGGGAAGTGTCCTCTCCATACATGCATCTCTGCCCCTACATACACCAATCATTGTTACTTTTTATCCACATAGAAATGGACAATCATATTTCATGCGGACACACACGAGCTCAGTGCATGGGGCAAATTACTGGTGTTTCATTCAAATCATTGGGTCATTTCATTGCTCAGAAATGAAGAAGGCTGCAACAGGAGCACAGATCACAGTGTCTACAGTAGTACAGAAAAATAATAATTAAAAATCTAATTCTGAAGGTGTAATATTCATAGGAGGATAATCTCATAGAAGGAGATTAACTTACATCAGAATTAAATCCTCCCACTAACCTAAAAAGTCCTAAAGTTATTTTATTAGGAAGCACTGGAATCAATTCACTCCAGAAGAATCAAAGACGCACATATTGAGTCAGTCCCCTGTTAGTGAGCATAGCAGAATCTGGAATTACTTTATATAATACAATCAACTTTGCACTACTGGAGCAATGTGCCACAGAACAGAAAGCAGCCAGTTCAGAAAACAAATGAAAGGGGCACCAATGATTAAAAAAAACCAAACTAAGTTTTGACAGCAGGCAGATTTTTCCCAAATTATTCAGACTCCACGTGTCTCGATGTTTCCTCTGGTCTGCATTCATTCAATTGTCATCACATCACACATCAGGATACCAGAACCAAATATGGGAGGAAGTGATGGCAGTGCCTCAAGGCAGGAAAATAAATTTTCCTCATAAAATCAGTGTTTAATAGATGTGGGTCCTAATGAGCTCAGACCAGCCTCTCAGACTCCGTAACAGGCAGAAGGCTGGATCCATGCCCTGGAGTCCTACTCACCTCCTCGTTTTTAAAATTATATTCATTCCCTCGTGCAGGCCCAGCTGCTGTCATGCTGCCTGGAATTCTGCTGTGTAACCACAAATGTTTAGAACACTTTGCATCAAAGACTGTTACCTCTGGTAAGTGAACCGCTTCCTGTATTCAGGAAGGAATACATGCACTGATGTCCAAACAATGCAACCCTCTTAGAGCCTTTACAGGTACCATCAGAATCTTACAAACACAGCAGAATCTAGCAGTCATACATCTAGGACAAAATTTCTCATGGTAACAGTACTCAGACTTCCCATTCACAGCTTCTGTTTTACACTGACGTCCTGGCAACAGTGGTACCATTCAGTATGTTCTCCATTTTCCATGCAGACCCTCACGTAGCAATTAGCTATTACACTAATGTGAACAACACAACACTGTTCGGAATAATCCTTTGTGAGATTACATATGTAATGCTACTAAGTAGACCGTTTTATTGTCCTAAGGCTTCCTTCCTTACACAGGGATTTTATTAGTGAAGATGTAAAATTATCCAAGATGACTATTTCCACTTGACTGCTACCAAATATCCCATATCTATTCCAAGTCTTATACCTCAACCATGATACACCAGCAGAATACTAAATGAGAATACGCTTGCTGTTACTCTCCTCACTACAACAGCTGACATGCAATACAGCATCCGCTTTCATTCATTCCTTTACATATATACATACAGTTATATATATACTGTATATATTCATGCTGGAGGAAACACAAAGATGCAAGTATGGTACACAGGAAACTGTATGATGTGGTTTCTGTTGGACCTTAGAAGTCAAAATTTGATCCAGAGTTGAACCAGGTCCTGAGAAAGATCCTCCTCCTGCACAGGTCACCTTCTAGTAGCTACACAGTGCTTCAAGACTAGGTTTGTCAATTATACTCTTGATCAAGAATTGTTTAGATATCCTGGTACTGTTTCAGCAAGAGCCTTGAACATAAGGAGTGACACTGACTTGATTTAGTATGATAACCTAATGTAGGGGCAGAAGGCAGTTGTCCTGCTGATGCTGAGACTTCCTACGCTAGGCTGGACTTTCTTACGGACTGGGCTTCATGCCTATATAAATTGTGTGCCTGAAGTCCAGCTACGAAGCAATGAACTGAGGCAAAGCCATTAATCACCTTGATGAGGTATAGTAACCTAGTCAAAATTGATGGCAGAAAGCATAACTCACAACTGCTGTTATGGAAGACCTTGTGTCAGTGAGGAAGCCAGCAGCTTCGCTAAATAAATCAGTTCTCAAGTACGTCTTCAAACAGATGAAACTATAGAAGGCTACTCACCAAAATGTTTCCACCAGATTAAAAGAAACCCTTCCTACCTTTTCTGAGGACAGATTTCAGGACTGGACTCGGTAAAGCCTGCTGTCTTTATCAGCTACATTCCTAATCCTAGTTAACTGTTTTTCTCCAGGAGGATCTCTCATCCAAGTATGGAGCTTCTCTGGTGACCTTCTCCCTTCATTACTATCCAGAATAAGGTACTTAGAGTACTAGTAGCTACCATTTGGTTACTAAACCAATAATCTATTAAATCCGTTTTAAGTAATTCAGCTTGAGGCACATAATATTGGCAGATTAACTCTTCATACTGTTAAGACTACCTCTAGTGACCACTGCTATCTTGATACACATAGGGTTACAATCTTTAATTAAATCATACACCTTCATAAGTAACAACAGAAAAGGCTATTGTAGGTGTAAACTCTATTTGCCCTCCAGCCTGTCAGAGAACCACAGAATGGTCTGGGTTGGAAGAGACCTAAAAGCTCATCTAGTTCCAACCCCCTGCCATGGGCAGAGTCAGCTTCCACTAGATCAGGTTGCTCAAAGCCCCATCCAGCCTGGCCTTGAACACTGCCAGGGATGGGGCAGCCACACTTCTCTGGGCAACCTGTGCCAGTGCCTCAGCACCCTCACAATAAAGAATGTCTTCCAAATTTCTTCCTGTCATAACACCTCAACTCATGAATCACTGGCATTGAAATGGTCACTGACTACACCTCCTTGCATAGCAGCAGGCTGAAGACACTGCAACCTGGAGGGCTCCATAACACTGCTGCTGTAAAAACTTTAAATACTGATGTATATTAATCAATACATCATGACTGCGAACAGGTTCAAGCTGGCCTCTCTGCAAATGGCTGAGAGGCCACAACTCTCCTTCTAGACAAAGGGAACAGAGCAAACACTTTGGGGTGAGGGCTGGAGATAAAGGATAAGCCCCCCGCCTCAGAGGGACACTTCACCAGTCAGCACTGCTTCCTCACTGTACCCAGTTCCCACATGAACATCAAGAGCAAGTGCTCTTGCTCTTAGGTCTGACCTGCCACCAGTAACATGAAGCATCTGGTTTGGGGTATACCCAGGTCAGCCCCTTTCAGCTGGATCATGGCAAGAATGGATTAATATCCAGCTCCTACAGCTGGTGAAGCACAGTAACATGCTGCAAATCAATTAACCTAAACACCACCAGCTCCCCAGGATCACTTTTTTAAAGGTCAACAAAACAAAAACTGAAACAAACAAAAGGCAACCCCGCTATGTAACTTTGAACGGAAAAAAATCCTCTCACGAAACAGTAAGAACTTTTAAGTCCTCTATTTTCACACTGGAACCAATGTTCTCTGCAGCTTTGTACAACATAATTATTTTTAAAAGCAAACCTAATTAATTCCATGCCACTAGCCTTAGTAAAGGAACATGGAACACCTGTAAAGAAACACAGAAACCCTGTAAAGGAACATAGCTGCTAAAGCCTCCTCAGCACTGTCAGATGGAAACGAGGAACAGGTCTGCAAACTTTGGTAGGATCTGAGGTAGGTCTCGATTTCTACACACAAATATCATTACTATTGTACTTTGAAGCATTTAAGTTTTATGGGCCTGATGCACTTCTATAGGACAAAGTTAAGGAATCAGCTACCTTCACTTACTATTAACACAAAACCAGACGTTGCTCCTTACCTGTGGTGGCAGCATCCCTGCCGCAGGTTAAGAGTAAAGCAAAACTCCAGATGATCTGCGCCAGTATCCCACAGCCTGGGGGATAAGGACTTGTGCCTAGGCCAGTCCATGCTGAAACACTTCCCAGAGACGGCTTTAAGTCAAGCTTGGGACGAGATGCTCCTGTAATGCCTGGGCTGCCAGGGAAGGAGGCAGGCCGGTCGGCCGAAGGGCAAACCCTACAAAACCGACCACCCACCACCCCGCCTCCAGGGCAACAAGAGTTGCCCTCAGTAGCTCCACCCCCTTCCAGAAGTTTCCTGGGCCCCGCCCCTCAGTACACTGCTTCACCCCATTCCAGCAGGTTTCCGGCGCCATGGCAGATGTTAGGGCGGCTGAAGCTGAGCTGGTCTCTTCCCCTGGCGGGGTCTCCCTCAGGCCGCCCCCGCGGGGCAGCGCGAGCACCGACCACCACGCTGTGGGCGCTGTCCACTGCATGCGGCGCTGGCACCACGGTTGGCCAGGCCTGGGGAGGCTCCACGGAGACGTTGGGATGGGTCTGCTATGGCTGTGTGCTTCACCTTTCACTCTTAACTGAGAGAAGATGAAGAGCAGAGAAGCTCATCCTCCATGAATGCTGCTTGGGAAAGGGGGCTGTCTACTAGCAGGGCTAGGCCAGGGCCCTTAGTTACCGACATGGTTAAACCCAGGTGTGAAAGGCACTGCAAAGCTGGGCCTGGAGCCATCAGGTCAAGGGGCAGGTTAAACTGGTCCCTGTGCTGGTGGTGGTGTCAAGGCAGAAGAGACAGGAGAGGTGGGCAAAGTGCCCTGGAGCCACTGCCTTTGGTTCTGGTCTGGAGCAGGAAGGTCTCCTTAAACTAAGCTCTGGTTTCCAGACAGGCTGTCTCACAACAGCTCCACTGTACCCAGCAGAGAGAAACACAGTTACGCTCTTGTGTATACCAGTATCCTTAAATTGGCTTACAGGCATTAAAAGGGTATAAACAAGAGGCTGGAACAGTTACCAGGAAGCTCTACGCAGCATTGTTCAGAGACTCATCCATAATCAACTCAGATAGTTGTGCAGTGGGTAATGGGGAAAGCCAAGCAGAGGCCATGGTACAAGCTTGGCCATAATTCTCTGGAATGAGAACTCAAATGTTCCCACTTTTATATCTAAAAATATTAATAATTAATGAGTAAAAATAATCTTAGATCAAAGAAAATATCATCCTGTCTGGAAGAAAACAACAGATATGAAAAGGGGGCTTGACAAATGTGCCCATCCTAAGGGTGTGGAGGGCATCTTTGCTCATTGAGCACTGGATCTCAGGTGATGCAATACAGCTCTTTGGACTTCAATGGTATCATACTTTAAGGAAGCCAGAGTCCTCTCCAGCGTCACGACAGTGGAAACATTCTACTTACTGGGACAGTGACAGAAAAACTGAAGCTATAGCCACACTTCAATAACTTTAGACCCGAACTTTGGAAGAAATATGAATTTGTACATTTTTTTTTCTCATAACTCACTAGCATTGTGCCATTTTAAAGAAAAGACTCATCACCCAAACACTTGTTTTAGTTTTTGAGAAGAAAAGAAACCACAAACCCTCAGTTACCAAATACATCCCTGCAAGTGTGGGAAACTTCAGCAGGGCATTGTGTAGTTCCATTTATGAAAAGACACCTGAGTGGGTTGTCCTGAAGGTGGTTGCAAAAGGCCACATTGCAGAGTGGTCAGGGGACTTTAAACAGTATGTGGGATGAGTGTTTTATTGGAATAAATCCGCTTTTATTACTCTACACAACTGGTGGAGACTTCTTTTCCTTTGGTATGTAGCAAGTCAGCTTGACAATATTGAAGCCAGCCTAGAAAGTTATTTTGTTTCGCTGTGCCAAATCAGATCTTCCTACTCTCAAAACAACAGGTACTGCTAAAACATTAGAACACGAGCCTTCACAGTCTCACTGCTCTAACAGCAGTGCTGCCTTCCTTCATATGGCTTCACCTAAGCAGCGTGGGTGATCTGCAGCTCACCTCCTATTTGATGTTACACAGACTTTTTCTAACACTGCAACCAGCATTAAAATGTTTTCCTTGCATACCAAAAAGCCTAACATCTTGCCTGTTACCATCTGTTGGTTCTGTCTCTTCTCTGCCAAGAGTCACGCAGAATTTCATGGGAGTACTTGGTCATAAAGACTGAGGAGGTATCAAATTGCTGCCCTCAAGCACCAAGGGAGGATCACAAGGACTCCTGCAGGATGTCAAGGGATGTTTGCTCATCTGTTCTCAAAAGCTTCCAGTAATCAACATGAATACAATTATGCTTAAAAATTTCCTCCAGTACTTCTGTGCCTTTACCGTAAGGACAGCCTGAATCTTACTTGCTAGTTCTTCACGACTTCTTGCCCTGTATATCACCAAGAAGAGATTATTCTCTTTATTTTTCAAGAAGTCGTTAGATTTAAGACTTACATTTCCTTCTGTCTGCTCATTTCTAGGCTAAACCTCTCCAGTGTGCTCCTTTTCTCACTGGTTAAACGTTACCAGTCTCAGTTCCCTCTCATTGCTCTCCCCTGAGTTCCTTCCCCTTGACCCACAGCTGGTTCCTGTGGTGGCTGAGCCAGCTGCAGCAGGCCGGGGAAGCCCAACCCTTGCTGGTAGAGCAGAGGGTGACTTCAGCATCTCTCAAGGCATTTTTCTGGTGATCATCCCAGGATAGTGTTTCACTTTTCACACCACCATTATGGCATTTCTGACCTCAATTCAGATTGTGATACATGGCAATTCCCAGGCTCTTTTGTGAAAATTGCTATGCAGCCAGTAGTGTCCCATCCTGTATTTTCACTTTTTAACAGCTCCTGTGAGGTGTAGAAATTGAATTTTTGGACCTATTGCGTTGCATTTTTTCCAGACTAGCTATTTAGGTTCATTTTGAATTGCAGCTTTGTTCTCCAGTCTCCCTGGACTGCACTCTGGCTGCTGCCAGCAGAGGGGTCTGCCAGCATGCCAGAAAACAGGGCTAAATTCCACATGGTTGCGATCCGCTTCACTGCCCAACGAGTCCAACAGCATTTAATTTGACAAGAACTGGCTTGGTTGCCAATGGAAAAATACAGTATTGGGCCCTGAGCATCATGTAAACAGATAATTTGGTATTTATCTACATGCTGTTAAATATTTAGAATTGAGAAAGTCCAAGCCATACATTTGAGGATGGATTGCTACCAGGCAACTTTCCTTGTCTGCCTTTCATTTTCTAAAGGACTTCTTTTGGTTTATGTGTTAGTATGCTTCTGTGACTGACTGACTGCTTTTTTAAAAAAGAAAGGTAATGTAGTTTCAGAAAAATTATTTAAGACACCGACACTTAAGATCTTGGGACAGGGAGAGGGCACCATCATGGTATTTTAAATTCAGTAATTTATTCTTTACTACAAAACTTAGAAACTGTCTTAACTCACTTAATACTTTCCCGAATACATTGAGATACTTCCTCCCCTGCTCAGCACATCTTACAAATAAGCTGAACTCACTTTTTTGTCCAGCACTGCATCACTAACTCTGGGAAAAGATTCCAAAACTGTTCAGTTCAATGTGGCAACAACAAAGCAGGCAGGTATCTGACTTACTGCTGGACTCCAGAAACTGCTCCATCAATTACAAACCATTTGAAACCTGAAAAGTTGGTTTGATGATTCTTCCTAAAGCTCTAATTCACATTTCAAACTTCCGTTGTGGATAAAAAGCGTAGACCATGTTTGCAATGTTGACATTAAAACCAAATCATTTTATAACACAGTCATTAGAAATTTCAATTTAACATCCAGGTTCTTCTAATCAACATCATTGTAAATTCTTCTGTCCTGTAAGACAAAGGAAATGATGTTTAAAAAGGTGGCAGTGAAAACTGAAGAAAGCACAGATAGTACATGATGCTGTACAAGTCACTCACTTCCATCAGGAGAAGACAATGTAAACCATTAGTGCACAGCCCACTATCCATCCAACTGCGAGGAGTATAGGTACAACGAGATGTGAAAGCGGAACGTGGGCTGAAAGAGAAAAGATGGCCTTCTTCAGAAAGGTTATGTTACACTGAAAAAAAAATCACTAAATTAATCACTTCAAACCCAGTTATCACAGAGCAAAAAGATACCTGTGAGCTCAGGCTGCATTATCTGTGATTGCTATTTTTAGCATGGAGTCACTGTATCTTGGCAGCCTCCTAATGAGAATACCTAGCAAAAGCCCAAAGAGATTTTCATGGTATGTTCTCTGCAATCAGATAGGTACAAGGCTTAGCACTTCCAAAAGCAACCGTGTACAGGGAGGAGACAGAAGCATGGTTCTGTCCTTGGTTTCCACAGGTCATCGGCAGAACATCTGTACTGGGCTTTATTGACAGCAGCTGTCCTGGTAAATTCAGGACCTAATCCCTGACATGTACAGCACCTTCTAGAAGTCTCATTAGATTGGCCACAAAGTGACTATTTATCATCACACCCATTTACAATCAGCGGGCCTGGGGCTGCAGTGAGGGAATGCTGTATGAGTTCCCACACCCCAAAAGGATGTTCACCAGCAACCATGCGTCAGGGACTCACAGTTTATCTCTGTGCACTGTGCCCAACTTAGCCCTCTCCTACCCTGTCACTACAGTGATGTGGGGTAGTTAAGACTGATGGAATTATCCACAAGGATGTTCCCCACTTTCAAGTATGAAAATAACAGTACCCCGTCCCTGGCTGAATTGTGCTGGGCACAAATGTGATGTCCTGCCTGTATTGCAATAGTACTAGAGCAAGCTGAACAATTACATAGAGATGTGGAGTCCAGTGCAGATTATGGTTCTTCAGGGAGCATGCTGAAAATAGGACTAGCACAAATACATTCTGTACAGCATGAGAATTTTAAAGACCCTCCTATCAGTTTCCTGCAAATAGTAGAAGCTTGCCAGAAAGCAGCATATCAACTTTTGAGATGGTATTACTTACCATTATATTACAACAAAGCACATCTTTCTGCAGTTAAAAGATTTCCAGGTTTCTGAAGGGATTAATAAATAATGTAAAACTATTCACACCACCTTGCACAGTTTAGATCAAGCAGGCAGACTTTGGAGGGATGCTTAATAATTTAAGGGTTTCCACATTGCTTTTTTAAAGCTATGCCAACACAAACTTGTCTCACCATGATACTGCATAGTGTATGTACTGAGAGAAAATACAGGTAGAAAATCTGCATGGGCTGCCATAAAAATCCTAAGCAGATAAGGAACCACACAGCAAAGACAAAATCCTGCTCTGAAACTGAGAGTCCTTTTGCAACAGGGGAATCCTTTATTTGTTTCATTTAAAGACTGTTACTCCTTTGACACCTGGCAAGGTAAAGCTACTTCTGTTGGGAATAATTTCTCTTGACTTGCCATTTTTTCTACAGGTCCTATTAGAAAAAAAAAGGACTGGATCCTGCTGAGATACATGGGGGAATTTTGACAGAGCTGTGCTGAGTTGCCATGGTCTCTGCTGAATATGGTGCTGTTGTACGAGATCCAGTTCAAGTGCAGTAAGACAAGAGAGGCAGGCAAGTCCCAATGGGTCAGCAGGAATGCTACGCCCAGTATTTGTTATAAGGTAGCAAGCAGCTGGCTCTGGGGTATAGAGTTTCCTGAGAGCCATTGGGAGTACTTGGGTTTCATAGTTTAGGAACAGAAATGACCGTGAAATGATTTGCTCTGATCTCCTCTATGTTACAGGACAGATACCTCAAGACTTGAGATAAATCAACTGCTTGGAAGACTGTGTTTTATGCCACAAGCAGGAGAGACTGAAGCATGACATATGCATAAGGCTAGGGCTTGGCTGGGTGAGACGTCCAAGCAGCTCACCCCTTTGTAAGACCTCAGAAGAAGGTGACAGACTCCAAGGTCCTAATATTTGGTCCAAGGGTAAAATAGCCTAAGTCTAACTGTGAGAATTGGTATTATCCCTTGCCATGGAGCAAGGCTGCGTGCACCAACAGCCAGAAAGAGAGCATCTGCATCATCCACTTCCCAGCCTGAGGTGGAGGTGGGCATGGAGGGACTAGGAGCAGAGAAACAGAATATTTTTAGGCAGCTGCATTTTAGAAAGAAAGAAATCTTTACTGACACCTGCAGACTAACTCTAAACCACAAGGTTTCATTATAATCAGTGTTTAAATGAATTCACATGAAAGCAGAATACTGAGGGAAACATGTTGTTGAGGAGCAGTCACAAGTTTTGTTTTCAAACAGACCAAGGAAACAAATCCTAGCTTCTGGGGTTTGAGCTAGAGCCTGCTGAAATAAAAAAGCCAATTCTGGATGGCAGCAAGAAAAAAATGAAGGAATCTTACTGTCACCTATGTGTGTAAGCTTGCGTTCTAGCTACAAATTACTTTATTTTCCCCCCATTATATATATATTTTTTTTTACTTCAAACATGAATTTATCTCAAAATAAACAGAGAGAGGCTTGTCTGAGCAGCAAACACACATGACTTTTGCTGTGCTACAGCAGGGTTTCTCTGCATGTGATTGACAGGCTCCCAAGCTTTGCACTTTTGCAGGTTGAAAGCCTTTGGAATTGCCCTCCACAGGATGCCCAGGTACCACAGTGAAGCCAAGGATCCCTTGGCTACAGGATATCACAGCACAGGTTTCCAAGCTAAATAGAGCCTAAATATACAGAGAAATTCAAGCTGATCACTATATTTTTTTTCTTCGGGGGGGGGGGTGGAGGGGTGGTGGTGTTAGGTGTCTGCCTTTCACCTAGAACTGTAAGTTGCCTTGATTTTGAAATCTGTAGTTGGTCAAAACTCCTGATAGCTACCACAAGCAAACCAATGTGTGTGGTCTCACTGAGCTACCATCACCCCTGAAATGTCTGGGCCTAACTTCACTGACAAGGGTGCCCCGAGGTACCTGGTACGAGGTACCCGAGCCCCTTAAACAGGCAGAGGCTTTGCAGGTAGAGAAGGGGATGGTTCCCTGCCTGAGCCTGTCAAGCCTGGGCTCGCAGTCTTACTTTCCCTACTCCAAAATGCCTCAGAATTTTCCAAAAGTTTTCTTTGTATTTTATCTCATATAGGGTACAGGCACACACACAACCAGACAACTAGCTCAGCACTGGGACAGCAGTTTGAACACGACACTAGTCAGCAGGCTGGGAGGGAATGCGTGTGGGTCCCAGAGGACCATGCCTCCTCCATGTCTCCCAGCTGCCAGCTCCAACAGCCAAGTTTTTTCGTGTTCCTTATGTGCTCCGAGATACAACTGAACCACAGTACTGATGTGGACAGGCTCCTGTGTTGTTAGCATTTGCCAGCTTCATATTTAAAACCCACGTGAACAGGGCAGGTACTCGTTTCAGAGAGGTTGCCCAACCATTTATAATCTGCACCCTGTAGAGGGCGTGCAGGGCCGGGCCAGAAGCAGTCAAGCCCAGCTGCCCCAGCGTTGCGACTCCCACTGCCTCCCAAGGGCTGGTGCTGGTGCTGGTGCCAGCCTGGAACATCCGAGTGATTACGGCCACGGTGCTTCTAAAATAAATAAATAAATACACCCCACCCCAACCCAAACTAAACCCAAACTAAACACAAGTAACAATACACAAGCTACAATACAATATATGGTCAAGTGATAATTCCTAGTGGAATACCAGTACCGGTATGATTTCTGCAGGTAGCAATGAAAATTAAGGTTAAGAAATAGCATTCAGTATCCTGTTGTGTCTGAGTTTAGCAGAATTCCACTATCCTTCTTAGATACCAGTGGTGACAGTGCAAGAAAAAGGGAGATAAAAGTCTTTTAAAGACTTAATACAGCTGTGAAGATATATTAAAAAAGTTACTTTTACAAGGAAGAGTACTGCCTGTGTACACAGCTAACACCATATTTAAACTTACAGTCATTTCACCATCCAAAGTGTGGAAATAAATCTTATATCTTACCATTGAAGTAAATAGAAAATTATAATGAATATGCATTTTTATAAATGCCTTTGCTCCTTGGAGAAATTGGAAATGTGTTTACAACGACAAGTTCATTATTAACATTTCATTTTGCTCCGCCACTTGGGCTTTGTGGGGTTAAAATATAAAGTTTTGTATGTTCACCTAGCATTACACTCAGATTTCAGCTACACAGTATTTTTAAAATGCTGTCAAACAGAGCTCATTTTATTGTGTTAATAATACAAACACACTCCATTTTATTATGTTACTCAACTCAAAATTACAACTACAAAAAAACCAAAGAAAACAAAACTGGTAGGATGCAGAAATACAGGAGGAACCCAAGCTACGTTAAACTCATTGCTGTTAACAGAATTAGCTTTTAAACTGATTACACTTTCTTACTGAAAAGTAAAATATATAGCATACTACACAAGAATACAAACAGCTGAGTATTTGCACATTACACTGCTCAGATTTATGAGTTTTAATAACACATTGTTACAGTTGACTCTGCATCTTACCTGGTTCTGCCATTCCCCCCTCTGCTAGTTTTATTGGCAAGTTTTAAGGTTTGCCTCTGCAGTTGTTCTTGTGAGCCTCAGGATGCTTTAAATAGAGCAATATTTGGAATGTGCTGCAGCTGCCTTGCTCGCTGATGCCAGTTTTTGGCTATATGTGTTCAATTCTCTAAAAAGGCAGGAGTTGAAGGGATTCAAGGTTACGTCTTCCTATTCATGCAATTGCACATACGTTTCAGTGAAGACTAAATAAAGATGGGTCATTTTTTGAAGAGGGAAAGAAACCAGAGCAAAGCCTGCTTTATGGCCTCTTTACAGCCGTGAAACACCAGATGGCAAGTTTATGTCATATTTATGTGCATCTACATATTTAAAGCATGACAGGGGTTCAGGTTGTTCTTACTTTTCCACATCTTCTCTCATTCCTCTCCTATCAAAAAACCAAGCCAAGGCC
>WTXV02035613.1:0-17071 GCA_009823435.2 Nymphicus hollandicus | reverse complement strand
AAAAAAGCATTTTTTTTGTTCTTTAAGCTGTAGTTGCTCACAACCATATACCAAAATGTTCAAAATTAATATTAACAGAATTGTTGAGTATATAAAAGTTTAGTTATGTTTCCATGGTTGAATATTTTTTCTTGCAGCCTGTATATATAATTTATGTTCTATTCTCCATTATAACTATGAAAATTTGTTCCAGTCTCTGTCCATTACATGACGATAGAATGCAAATTATTTCTGAAGCAACAGAATTGCCTATCAAACAGAATCATTTGACTACATTTAAAACCAGACACTAGTTCCAATGTTTATCTGAAGTGTCCCTTCTTCTTTCTTGCCACTCCAGCATGCATTACTCTCTATATTCAAATTTATAACTCTATTATAAATTAATATTCTTCTGTTATAACGACTGTATTTAAGAGCATGAGAAAGTGTAGCATTAAGCTAAATGATCTAATAACTTTCCAAAATTACAAAGAGTGATTTTTGAAGATGAAAGAAGATGTGAAAAAGAGGGTTTTACTTTGCCTTCCACTGTAATAAAGTCATTGTGATCCCAGGTGTCCTTGAGTTCTTCTGAGAATTAGTTCTGGATTTGTGACCCAGTTATTGAGGAAGATCTGTCTGTGGTCTGAGAGTGACAAACCATAATTTGGTAATACCTAAAGCCATCATCTTTGAAGCAATTAGTTGCAAAGTGAGATCATCCCTGAACTGGCATAGCGCTCTGTATCCTTGAACAATAAGGTGAACACATGAATAACATTCCACATAAGCTGCACTTCCACTGACTAGGCAGACTGCCAAACCAAATCTTCCCTCACAAGTGTTTTGTCTTGCTAAAAGGACAGTAAGTTTTAAGAACTGTAGCAAAATGTTGGCCAGGCAAAAGAGACACAAAAGCTGTAAAGAGCAGAGAAAACTGCTCCTTTCCACAAGGGCTTCTCAGATGAAGGTGCTGTGAGACGGACGGTGGGGGGATAAGACTGCTGTCAAGGAGAGGAAGGCACCAGATTTGGCTGCAATCTTCTGCTGACTTCTCCCCTTGTCTCATTTCCCATTTCATTACACAAGATGTCTTTCCTGTAATCTTTCTCCTTCCGCACATTTTCAAATGCAACACCCTTCCTTCCCTCTTTCCCCACCTTGCTCTTATACCATCCATTCAATTTGATACAGACATCTCCACTTCACCATTTCATCACTCTTACTAACAGGCGCAGAATAAACCCTTCTTAATTAGGCTGTGATTTTGGCAAGAATAAGGAGCCTCATAGCAGGAGGCCTGCAACCCTATCGTATCTATTATCAGAAAATGGATTGTGAAACATCTGCTAATGATTGACCACGAATGGAGAAATACTGCTTACATGACACTTGATCCAAGTGTGCCAACTTAACCAAATAACCTAAAGCTACAAACAAGTCCATCAATTAAAGCACGACTATTGGTGTGCTTAAATATTTTGGTGGCCCGGGGTTACAGTTCCTTACAGCCCTGAATCTGGCTGTTAGCATTCCTATTTTTTTCCAACTGTTAAATGGAAACTAAACCAATTTGTTACATCCTATCATAATGACATTTTGACCTCTGAGAAGCTACTGAAACACTCCTGAGAGGACATATGCTAGTTATGACTAAGATGCAGAGATAAAGAGTCTCTCAGGTTTACTAGGAGTAAGATATAACAGAGTCTAAACAACAATAAAAAATAAATGTTTAAGGATATCCTGACTGCTGTAATATTAGTAGGGGTGATGGTGAGTATGGGATAAATGACTGCTCCAAACAATGGTTTCTGGGTGTTGTATGCACACAAATAGGCAATGAGACATCAACAATGTCTCATCGATGATGTCAGCTTTTTTCTTTTTCCTTATGTGGCCAAAGACTTTATTTATTTTTTAAATACATATATATATACTTAATTGTTGTAACAACTAAGCAAAAGGCCATTTTTTCTTTCATCTACAAATGTCAGCAACATGTTGAGTTCTCAGGGACCAATGCAAGCTGGGGTTTGCTACATCTCTACACTTACAGCTCTCTACTCTCTACAGAACCACACTTCTGAGACTTCACCAAAGCCATGCCTAGCACCCCGTATCCTCCCAGACCTCTGATTTACCCTAGCACTCTGTATCCTGCTGGAGACCCCGCATCATTTCTTGCCTAGCCCTACACGGGCTCCTTCTCTCACACGCTATTGCTGCTAGACATGATCTGGCAGATGAACAGCCAGAGAGCCACTGATTTATGTATGATTTATGCTTTCGAATTATTTCCCCTTCAAAAAAAAAGCCCAAAAGTAAGCAGTTGCTCTCATCACACCCTCCCCTGTCCCTAATAGGAAAAGTAACAGTGACATTTGTGGCTAAAAGGCAAAATGAATGTAAATGAGGTGGCAGGTTTCCTCTGGCCCAGAGGCCCTGGTTTCACTAGCAGTAAGTTATGGTTCAACAAGGACTGCAAATCATGCCTAGATGTAGAGAGATCCTATCTACACCACTACACAGTGTGTAACTCCACACAATCAGAGTGGAAACAAATCTCACTTGATGCAACTGTGGAAAATGCAAGCCTTTTTTACAGCTTGATTGTAATCTATGTGTAAGTGCAAAAGAGCAGCGAACACAAAAGGAGAACACTGAGGGCTGTCTACTTCTGTAGCCTTCTGATTGTCTAGAGAAATTATGGAATGGAAAAGGTTACCTAAAGTGAAAACATTGTATTTTCAAATGAATGCTCTTTAATTAGAAACACCCATTCCAGGTCTGAAAGAGACCAGTAAGACTTACCAGTTTGTTACCCCTTTACAAGTAAAGATTTTTCTGCCACCTAAGAGGCTAGCCTGCTTTTGGATTAGGCTTAATTTTATAATAGGATCTAGCTTAAAAATGATATTTGAGGACATATGATAGATTGAGCCCCTACCTCTTATCTTCCTGTGAACAAGGCTGTCTAGTGGTGAAAAGGAGAATCCCCTCAGCTGAAAAAAAATCACTTGCTGTCACGACCAGCAAAGAGATCACAGGAACACAAAAACAGTGTTAAAGGAACCACTGAAGTGGTTGTCCTCACAAACTGAGCAACTTAGATGCCAACTAAGGAAGGGAAATGATTTATTCACCGAAGCACAGACTGCGTGCTTGCAACAGACATTATGCTAATGTGGCTATGTAATTACTATTACATTATATTCAAACGAGAGGCATCTTCAGAAAACTACTGCAAGCTGAAACATGGTTGTGCTGAAGGGTAGAAATTTGCTCCATTAGTCCATGTTACATCCTTGTATCCCAAGGCCTGGAAAGTGTTCCAAAATTGACTCCGAATTTCTGACACAACAACATTATCAAAATGGGCAGGCTCACTGACTATAATCTTTTAGGCAGCTTTGTCCCAGGAGGTACAGACAAATAGAAAGATCTTATCTCTGTGTAGGACTGGTACAAAAGATTATTAAGGATATTTTTATAGATACATGGACTATCACAGTAAACTTTGTCTATACACTACTCTGCCAGCTAGCATGTCGTTTTGTCAATTGTATGGAATATGCTGTTAACTAGCCCAATTGCTTATGTGACAATTATATAAAACCTATGCAAGAGCCAAAAATGGCTCTCACAACAACTGGGGCAAAGCCAGTTCTTAGCAAAACTCTTGTCAACAGATTGACAGATGACAAAGTAATTGGGAGACAGATAAAAGTCCAGTGAAATAAAGAAGTAACATGGATAGTGATAAAACAATTCACATTTGCGAAACCTAAACTCTATTTCCAATCATGCTACTTCTCGTTGCCCTTTCTTATACTGCAAGATTTTTGGTGTGAGAATATTTTCCTGTTTTAGTACATATGATGTCTCAATATAATCCGGAGCCTCTGGGCAATATTGTGACTCAAGTAAATAGTAACACATAACCAAGTCAGCTTCAGTGAGCACCAGCATGAATCACAAAACCAATGGGCAAGGAAGCTGCTGACCTGAAGCTGAAATACACACCAGGCCTGCTGGACACGTTCTGATTTTGCAATGCTACAATTTAATAAAAAAATATAAAAATAAAAACCAGAGTTTTCTAGTCCCCTCCGGGTACTCTGATAACTTTTAACAGGATGCAGTGACAGATGTATAAAACGGCAAGAAAAACGCTGCTTCTTAAGCATCCCCGTCACGAGGTGTTAATTCTGAGAGACAGCTCAGACTGCGGCTATAAATAGCAGCAGAGCGCACTCCGCTGCGGACTGCCTCACCCCGCGCCTGGAAGAACGAGCGGGTGCCCGCGGTAGGTAGCCGGGTTGCAGTTCCATGACCGCACCAAGCTTGCGATACCCAACACAGGCCTAACAGAGCCTCCCCTCGAGAGGCTCTGCACCGCAGGGGAAGGTGGGGGGCCGGGAGGCGTGGGGAGCGGGCGAGCGAGTGAGACCACCCACACCCCGGCGCGGATGGCTGCCTCAGTAAGGCCGCGGTCGCTACTGTCTCTGCTCCTCCGTCCCCCTTCGCCGGTTAAAACGCCCGCGGCCACCTCCTGCCCCACCCGGCGCAAGTTACGCGGGACCGGCACAGAGCACGGCGGCGCCTACGTGCGCCCCGGCGCGGCCCCTGCGGAGGGACGGGCCGGAGCCGCTCCTCTTTCCACCGCCGCCCGCCCGGCGCACGCACTGCAGGCCGCGCGCGTCCTGCGTCTCCCCGAAGGTCACGTGGAGCCCGAGGCGAGGCGGGACCGCGCAGCTGAGGTGGCGCGCGCTTGCCCACGCCGCGGCGGCGCGCCAACTTCCCCCCCGCCGCAACCCGCCGGCGGCGCGCGCTCGCGCGGACGTGCAGGCGGTGCACCAACGGCTACCGCTTGGCGCAGTTCGCATCCAGCCGCCGAGCGCGGCTCTCCTATGCCCCCATCCTCGCGTCTGCTCTCGGGCTGCTCCCTTCCCCCCCGCCATCCATCCATCCGTCTGTCCGTCCGTCCTCCCGCCCTCGGCTGAAGCCGGGCCCCGCTCAAGGTAAGCGAGAAGGGGCCGCCAAGTCGGCTGGGAAGGGAGCGCGCACGGTATCTTCTGTGTGAGGGAGAAGCGGGCAGGGGTGGGGGGAGCACACGCTCGGCCAGCCCGGCGGGCTCAGGGTGGCGGAGAGCCCGGCCTGGCCTCGCTCCCCTCACCGGAGAGGGCTCTGAGCAGGCACCGTTGAGCCCCCCACACCCGCCTTGACCGTCGTTGCGAAGTGAAGCCGGCTGGCCTGCCCGCCGCCGATGCCTGCGCTCCCAGCCGCTGCCTTGGGGTCCGGTGTTCGGGATGGGGCGGGGAGGCGGGCAAGGCGAACCGTCCTCTCCCGTCCCCTGGCTGCTCGGTGCGCGGGCTGGACCGGGGCTGGGGGACTGCGGCTGTGCCTGTGCCCGTATGGGCTGTGCCTGGGCAGTGCCGAGTGACCGCCGGCGCTGCCTTCCAGCCTTGCGGTGACAGGAGGGCGGTGTACCGTTTTGAAACGTCTATTTTACTGGCTCTGCTTGACGGTGCGTCTCTCAAATGTTAAAAATCGCGATACGTGCCCTGCTGCCCGGGCGGGCTTTTTCCGTTTGCGGATATGCATTGCTTGAAGTCGGGCTGCTAACTTGCGTACCTGCGGGGCAATCCTTTGTGTTTTCTGTTTATCCCCGCTGGTGCGGGGAGTATGAAGTGCCCATCACTGGAAATACGCTGGACGTTTTTTATGTAGGTATTCGAGTTTTTCCCAAGTGCACGTCTGAATTTGTGTAAGCTGCATGTTTCCTCTTGTTACGCAGTGGTTAGTGAGTACATGTAGCAGACATCAGGGATTTTTAATAGAGCAAGACAATATGCCGTTTAAATGCCTGTGTTTCCATTCAACAAAATGTGATAAATATGCCTGGGTTTGTATGTACACATCATTTGATGACTTTTTTTTTTTTTTCCCAAGCAAAATTCCACTGTGGTCACAAGAATTTGTTAGCCATAGTATATATGCAGTATATGGCTATACTGCATAGCTATACTACATAGTATATGGCTATAAACAGTACATTTGTTAGTATGTGGTATTATTTGGGATATGGTCAGAGATGGTGACAGATGATTCTACAGAACTCAGTTGTTTGGTTGTTGGTTTTCTTTGGTTGGTTTGGAGTTTTTATACTTTAATAGCATTTCTCAGGACAATTTTGGATACTGAGTTCTTAATGTCTGAAAAATGCAATGAAAAAAGGAAAATGTGTAGTTATACACATTGTAAGAACGTACAGATATTCATTAGTCAGAATAAAAGTCACAAAATGCCTTCTTTGTGTTACTGAAAGTGCAGGCTTGTCACTCAGTAGTTACCTAATCATGCTAGGCCACTAGCTCCAGCCAGGACTATGAGTTGTGCCTTCTCTCCTAGCTCTAGTTTCTTTGCATCCCAGAACATATAGAAATGTAAACAACTTCATCCCTTACAAAGAACAAGGAAGATCTCTCTACTTGAATGGAGTAAGAGAATGACTGTGAGGTGCTCTGTAAAAACATACTGCTATTATATGGTAGACTATTAAACTGATAAGCTAAAGTTAAAAGTTTCTCAACTCAAGATTCAGGAACTTTGAATTATATGCTTTATTATCTGATATTGTTATTTACAGTAGGAATAACTAGTGCTACAAGGCTTTCATAAGCAATTACAGTGTTCGTTTTTAAGCTCATAGCATAACTTCAGTTAAACATATAAAAATGTTCAGGTTTTTTAATGGCCTGTAAAAGGGGTGGTGTATGAACTTGTATGTAACATTTTGTCTTGTTACAAAACTTAGTTCTTCATTATTATATACTTGGAAGACATACATGTGAAATGTTCCAGTTTCGCAGTTCAGAGAACTTTTTGTCCTTTTCTTCCTACTTCTAGTATGTAAAGTCATGATCAGTTATGGGGAAATACTTGACACCTCCTTGTGTATCTGGAGGTCCAGAATAGCTGTTTTTTGCCCTACATGCTTCATTCCTTGGTCTCTGCCCCAGAGAACTTGCAATCTAGATTAGATAAAGCTGAAAGGATTTTGTTCACAGCCACATTGGGAACCTCTGTCAAAGCTAAATCAGGTGTATTTGTTTCTCTCTTACTGGAAGTAACTGTTGCATGGTTGATACTCACATTTTTCTTCTTTCCCAGTCTTGCATCTTAAGTGCAAGGTCACAGAATATAGGAAAACACAGTTCTTCATGGTTTGTGTGTGATCATAGAGTATCTGTGCTGAATTAGAAAGCTACTTTTTTTTTTAATAGCTTTGGCTTGTGTATAAAGTAACTTTTTTAATCATTGTTTATTTCATGAACTGCAAGTAAGTTGTATATAAGTGGCTGAAAAGGTATGAAAGGTCACCCCAGAGGGTATGAGATTCAGTGCTGCATATTACATATATCCACAGTGAAAAAGCTTTCAGGCTTATACAAAACAGTGAGTGATATGTTTGTGATCAAAATCAAGTCTAAGGCATATGCGTTAGATGGCTTCATCCCATACTGCACAAATTCTGGGAACATAACATTGTGGCATACTGTATCCCAATGATTTTTGCATCTGGCAGTGCTGATGAGAGTATTTTCTTTATGAACCTTTGATCTTACTGAAGTTGCATTTTAAGGTTCTACAGTAACCCAGAAATGTCAGCTCTGTAAAAATATCACTGTTATATAGGTAAGCAGAGATTTTTATTTTTTAATTGTAAATAAAATTATCCACTTCAAGCGAAGTAAAAATGTTGCTGCTTTTGCAAAGAATGTTTCACTTAAAAATGAGCTTTTTATTCTGCATAGCTGCTATCTCAATCTTACTACAGACTCTATTATGTAGTAACAGTAGTGTTTACATTTCAGTTTGTGCAGGCAGGCTGATTTAATATGAAACTGTCATGACAAGTCAAGCCGGACTGTGTTTGAGGACAGAGCTTAAGCACATTCTTGGGGGATTTTTTTTTAATAGATTTTTTTTTTTCTTGTCTCTGTTTCAAGGGAATTTCCAAGTAAAGGATGCTAGCTTCCCCTTCCCAGTTAAGGGTTTTATTTTATCAGTTTCTTTCAGCTTTGCCGTCCTGTAATTTGGTATTAACCACCAGAAGTTGTCCTGAGTCACTCTTTTTTCCCAAATTAAGGGACACTTCCTCATTGCTGCTTTATGTACTGAGTGAAAGGACAAGACTTTTAACAGAGGAACTGGCCTATTTCTTTATCCAAAGTGCTTAAGTTCTGTATCAAAAATATAAATATGCAAAGTAGTAATATAAACGCCTCAAGTGTACCAGGTGATGTTTTTGTGTTGGTCTTCATGGCTGAAGGCAGTACATGCTAAGCCAGTCTTAGGCCATGTCTTTAGGTTTACTTGTCTTTTTTTAGACTGCGTAACTGTCTCCTCAGGAAATGTACTACTTCTGTTTTGATGGTTCTGAAAGGCCCTTTAAAGGAAATGTTTAAAGGATTCTTTGCAAGATTCTTTCAAAGAAGAGCTTCTAATAATGAGTTGTAGCTGAGATTCCATTAGAAATCGAAGTAGTTGTCTCTCACATGGCTGACAATAACATTTAGTTTGTGATGTGAACTGAAATACAATGATTAAAAAAAAAGTAGAAATTACCTGATAGTGACTTGAAACTGTTCATTCCAAAAATGAAAAGTGTGCATGTTAACACAAACAAGAAATCTGCAGGGCTACTTTACAGGTTTGTCATGTCCCATATAGGTAGTGCAGATGTGCTATTGTGTGCTGGGGGTGAACAGATAGATCCTTCAGACAGATGTGATCTCTGTGTTCATTAAAACTCAATAATGCAAGTAGATTGTGTTTGGTGAATGAGTAAGCATATGCTGCTTTGCTCAGCTATATCTAATTTTCCCTTTCCCAGCATTTCATGCTATAAATATCTTTGTGTGGGAATTCTATAAGACTAGCATTTTCACCCATTTTTCTAATAAAAAAGCCAAGTCTTATATGCAAATCAAATGTATGGATGTTGTGCTACTTTGGTACATGTTCATCAGTTTGACAATAAGGACAGTCTATCAAGTAACAAAAGGTTTCTTGTCGATATACACTATATTTAGAACTTTGGGGATATTCCATGTATCTATTTCTCAGAATAACTATATTTCTGTTCTTGTCAACCTGAAGATATGAACTAGTTTAAGATCTTATATTCATGTATACATTCTAAAAGTAACCAAATTATACACCAGTAGTAGATCAAGAATGCATTTCATGCTCAAATACATGACTATGTTCTTTTTCTTTGGCTTCTAAATCCTGGAAGGTTATTAGAAAATATAAATTCACCTGGGGCGGATCAGTGCCTGGAAATAAACCTTTTTAAATGGAGAAAATAGAAAGAAAAGGGATTGCTTATTTGGGAAATGCTTAATGCTTTCTAGAAACATACAGGAAAAACTTCATCTGCTTTCTCTCATCTTGTGTAAAAATAAGATAGATAGAATGTCTATTCAGAAACTTTGGTATCTGTGGTATGTATCTAAAAGTAAGTTCAACCAAGGATGTTGTTTGGCAGTAGAAGAGTCTGGCTGGCTGGAAATAGATATGTGAAGTGTGTCAGGCACTTGTGTGGGGTATGCCCATGCAGATTCCTAAGTGCTGTGCTTTTGGATTAGCCAGTTACTTCTTTTAAGTGCCTCGAAAGAAGTTAAGATCTTAACATACATTGAAATTTTGTGTGCATGTAACCAAACTTTTCGATTGAACTGATCATTTTAACAGTAAAATTCACTTTATGGACTCTTAAAGTATTCTTTGTTCTTGCTGAAGTTCCATTGCAACCAGAAAAAAAAAAAAAGGTGACTTAAAAAAAAATATATATATATTAAAAAAATGCTTAAAATAACCAGAAGGAAAAATGCCATAATACCAGAATCAGATGATTCATCATAGACCATACAACTATAGCTGTTGACCCATTACGAAAGGGCCAAGTCCAAATAAACTGCGGATTTCCTGTCTTGCTATCTCTTCTACCCCCACCCTTGGAGATTAAAAAAGCTACTTGGGCTGTCCTGAAAAACTTGAGCTGTCCTGCTGTCCTGACTCCCACCTGATAGGAGACCTTGAAAGCATTGAGTATACAATATTGCATCATAGGTGGAGAACTAGACATTTGATTTTATACTTTTTTCACCACCATTTTAGTGCAATGAACTGCTTTTGTATCACTGGTGTACTCTAGCATCTGTTAACTCCTTGGATTCTTGTACTTGTGATAGGGTTTTTTTAATTATTTGTAGTTTTTTGACAGCCTGGAGTTGTAGGTAAAAGCAGGTAACTGCCTTTTAGTATTTTTCAGCATTTTTGAGCAGAACTTGATTTTTAGTTGCACATAACTTTACTAAAATGGAAGATTTCATTCAAATTTCATTCAAGCTGCCTTCAGCCTTTATTTGGAAAATTTTAGCAAGTATATTCATTTTTTTTTATTAGAAGCAAAGCTTGATTGTATGTTTCCACTCTACTAGAGGAAAAGCTCTAGCTGTTTTCTTGTAGAAGAATTCCTGTGCCCCTTTCAGAAGGGATCCGAGGCCCAAATGGTCTTAATTCAGTATGTCTTCCATCATTTATGTCTGAATTTATTCTATTTTGGCAAAGTTACTAGCCTTTGGGTTAGGCTTAAAAGTCTATATTGAGAATGGATAGACTTGTAGTTAAAAGTAACAGGTGCTGTATTGACTGTATTTTATGACAAGCTGGAATGAGCAGAGCTTTATTTCCAGTCTCAGTAAGCAGATGCTTCAGACCAGGGCTGGGATCGAGAACTTAAGCACAGGCAAGTGTTTTCAGTCCCAGTCTGATTTTCATAATCTCTATAATGAATTAGGAACTTTTCCACTTTGTTTGCACCCAATAGAAAAAGTGTAAAAAAAGTGCATGAAACTGTGATGGAATTTAGGAATCGGAGTTGAGGCTTGGGGAGAAGGGACCTTTTCTAATGTTAGGCTGGGGTGGGAGACCGAGAACTGTGGTGCTTAAGTCATAGCTGACCAGTAAAATGATTTGGAGCAGAATGGGCTGAAGGAGACGTAGGGGACATGAATAAATGTTGCCCCATACTTGCTGTATCTATTAGATGTGTTAATTAGAGAAAGATTTGTCTTATTCATTCTAATCTCCTAGCCTGAGTTTTCTGTTGCATAGCTGAAAAAAGTAATACTGTGTCTCTGGGATGCTGTAAAACTAAATTACTGCAATCAAATACATTATGAAGGTTACTATAGAAAAGTAATGCTTAAAATGGAATAATACTTCCCATCTGGGATTTTGACTAATGAGCAATGTGATAAGATATGTAGACCCACAAAGAGCAGAGAAAAAAAAAAGAACCTAGGATGGTGACTGATCTTTCTTACCAGTATTAACTTGCATGAAGCTAGTGAAAAGGCTAAACCACAGTAAAATTTACTCACACCAAAGAGCTGATTAAGGTTGCATGAAAAACATTGCTTCTAATACTTCCTAATTGGGCTACTTGCCTTTCAAAACTAAAACTAATTTTCTTGTGTGAACTGTAAGCAAATAACATAGAACTGAAACTTGTTCCGGTGGAATTATGTTTTATTTACCATATTAATTTTGAGAAACAAAAGACAAGGAGGCTTACTAAATGTACAAAGCTTATTACCTGGCTTAATTTTACCTTACTGCAGTGACTGCAATTTTATCTATATTATAGAAAGTCTGTCTTCTAAAATGCTTTTGGAAGCTTTGAAGAAAATAATATCAGTCTGAAGTACTGAACAAGACTAAAATAGAATAGATAATACATTGTACACAAAGAAACCCAACACACAAACCAACAAGCATAAAGCTAAGTAAAAAGTGTTTGAAAAGAAGCACTGTCTTACAAAGCTGGCTTCTATTCTGCTCATACCTGTGTGGTTTTTACCATATTTTAACGGAACACTCATGATAAAGTAATGATGAACAAGCAGAGGGTATGTCTAGTAATTCTTAATATCCTATAAAAATACCTGTCATGTCTGCTAACAAAACCAGTAATTTTTCTTGTGAAGAGCTACATTAAATATTCAGTGTATAGAAAAGGGCCCAGAGGTGGTAGCAGCTTATTGCAGCCTTACTGCAGGTGTAGCAATCCCAACACTCAGTTTAGGAGTGTGCCATCAAGACTGGTTTAGTTTTGGTCTTGAGGGTAGTTTTTTAATTATTTTGGAAACCTACATTTGGCTGCAGCCAATAATGTGTTTCATTGTCTTTGCATCAGAGCCTAATACATAAATGTACAAAACTTAGAGGAGAATAGAGTGAATGTAGTAGTAGGATCCTAGATTATTTTTTAGACTGTAATTCAAGCAGCATTCCTCCATCGTCTTCTGTAGCAGACATAAAGTAACACGTTGAGGGTGGGGAGGAGATGCTTCGGTTGAAGGTAATGAGAATATGTCTAAATTGAGGGAATATTAATGGTCTTTAGAGAATGTCTTTCACATTAGGGGTAGACTTGTTTCCTTATACTCCTACACTCCCTCAGTTATTTCACCTATCCACAATACTATTTTGAAAAGTAATGACATATCAGAATTCCTCAGATTGAAAATTGATTCTTATTTTCGGTCATGGAGCTAGGTATACAATAAGCATGTATGTGTTGTCCACACATCTGAATTGTACTGCTTCAACAATTCAGTTTAAAGAAAGCAGGAAAACTTCTTAGGAAAAAATATTTATTTTTGTGTGCATTGTTTTTGTGTGGTTTAATATAAGCTTGGCACCAGGTCAGTTTTCTCTTTACTATTGTAATGCAATTTCAGAAAGGGGGAAAAATAGCCCATAAATACTAGACCCTGAAATGTCATCAAATTTGTCCCATAAAATGTGAATAGCTAGCCCAGTGAAGCCATTAGGGGAGGGAGCAGGCACATGGAGTGGCAGCAGGCATTCTTGAATTAGGTGTGCTGCAGGCTGAACTAGGACTTTGAATGCTGCTACAGGTTCTAGAGTTGCAACAGTGGGCAAAAAGTCTCCAAGTGAGCTAATGTAGACTTTGCTTAAGAATCATTAACTAAATCCCTGTTTCTTTCCATGGGAGCTCCAGCTAAAGTCACGTGACCTGGTGTAAAACAAGATCATTACCTATCAGCACAAACATATGGCAAGTGTGGCCGTATTATTACTTATCTCCAAGAGCGCAAGGGGGCTGTGACATTTCAAGCAAAGCCTATTGGTGAGGGAGTTTCTGTGTGAGCTTTCTTAAAGAAGTGCTTCCTTTCTAATCTTAATACTGCATGGGAAAATATACCAAACACTTTTCTCTGAGACCAGAAGATTTACATAATTCTTCTGCTTCAATGGAAGGAGAAGAAATGCTGGTACAACATTCTGTTATGGCTGTAAGCTTTGTGTTTATCTGTACTGTGGAAAGTTAGTTTCTAGTCTTCTGAGATGCATTTCTCAGAAAAAGATGGTTTTGAAGATGACTTTAGTAGAAGAGTTGTTGCTGCCCATGAAAGGGTTCCTTCTGGAATCTTGGTGAGTTTGACAGATTTATTGCTAAGTATGGGTATATAATTTCCTATAGCATAGTTAAAATGCGTAAAAATTGACAGCCTATATTTAATAGTGTGTGCAAGACTTTAATTAGGCATTCAAAAGACTTACTTTGTTTCCCATTTTTGTTCCGTAAGTGCTCTGCGCAGTACCAGGAGCAATCCTAAACCCAAATTAAAATCTTTACTTAGGAGCAAAGATGTTTTTGTTTGCCTGTTTTTGCCAGGTAGACCTGATGGTATAGTGGTCCTGTTTCACATAGTTATTCCACTCCTCCATCTTTTTAGGGTATGAAATATAAACTAATAAAATGCTTGCTAAAGATTTTTGTTGATTAAGGAAAGCTCCCAACCCATAAATACATATATACATGCAAATATAGGCAAGATGAGATAAATTGAGGGAAACCATTGCTATGCATGGTTTTGTTTTCTACATAATGCCTTGAAATAAATACAATGTGTTTACTGTTTACATCATGTGGCATTAGAATATCTTTTAATCCTCTAAATGTATGTCAAAATAAATGGGATGTATGAATATCTACCCTCTTACAACCTGAGATCTATGTTTAAGTAACCTTTTCTTGCAGTGATAGTTAAAATTCATGCCATCTAAAGCTGTATGTCTTCAGAGCAATCTGACAGTTTGAGTAACTTGCACTCTTTTTCTATTGTTGAATTCGGTATTTGTAGTGTTCATGTTCATATGGGTCCACCTGTACAAAAGGTGTTAGCCTTAAGAACACAAAAGTGTAGCTTACTGTTACTGAAGCAGTGCTCCAAATGCACAGAAAACACAAATCTGTGGACAGACTTTGGTTATATCTTGCACTTGTATATGGATATTAGTGAATAACATGAAAAAATCGTTCAAGAAAACATGTTGGGTTTGTAGCAGCGAAAATAACATCTTTGTTAATAGTATATAGATATAATTCCTATCCACAAAACCTCCTGCTCAGGTTATGTTAATGTAGACGTTTCCTGGTGATGAGCTTTGAAAATTTGGCTATCATGTAGAACATGTTAGATATTTAATCTGAGCTGTATTATTGTTTGATTGTTATTTCTGAAGGCCATTCTATTAGTCCTTGCTGTAACATGAGGAAGTCAACCAACATATGCAGGCTTAATTTTAGTTTAACTGATTTGAGTATTTTGTAGATGAAGGCATGTAATTTTGTGTTTACTTCTTAAACTTCTGAAGTAGATATTTTATTTTCTTATTTTGTATTTACTTATATGCGCTCTCTAGAAAGAAAAAAGGCAGTTTCAGTTTCTGACTTTTGCAGTGTAATGGCTTCTTGCCAGAAAAAAAAATCTTTTTTTGTGATATAGGACAGAGAGATCCTTTCCTCCATTCCAATTACCATTGCACTTACCTTGGTAGTATTAACGTATTCAGCTATAAGAATTTTTGCAAACTAGCTAGTATATTAGGTATCGATAGCCTTTTAATTTGCTGTCCTAGAAGAATAAGTGATAGTGAGCTATATTAACTTTATCAGAGTTCTGGAATTTGACTGCTTCAAGTAATATGTATACTCTGGATAGCAAAATAAACAAAACCTAAAGGAAACCTAAAGCTAAAGACTATTGTGAAGTATTGCTGCATTGTCCTTCCTTAGCTTGTCTTGTCCATCAGACTTCTGTCTTGAGTTTCAGAACTGGAAATTGGTATGCCTTTTAGGTTCTAGCAGGTTGTGAAGGCATACTGCTCTTTTTTTCTCTGCTTTCAGGACAGTGTTATTTAATGAATGCTTACTAAGCCTGAAATAGTGTTATTGAGGAAATACTTTGTCTTACTAGTTATTCTGTGATCAGGCTATTTCTATTGTATTTGCAAGAATTAACACAGTAACATTTTACCCTGTTCCTCTCTATAGCTCTATAGTCAGGTTCAGTATTGCTCACCATGAGTTTTCCAACAATATACAATAAAACTTAAAGTAATTCCTCTCTCCCCCATTTTAAAATCTCCTAACTGCAATTCTGTTGACATTTGAGATAAATTCAACATCTCATGTTTATCAGGTATGTAGTGACACTTTATTTCTATTTGATCATTTGCTTACCACAGTTTGACCCCTCTTAAATAACATGTTTATCTTTCAAATTGAACCCTTATGTTAAGAGCTGAACTACAACTTGATAAGCAATAATGTACAGTAGTTTCTGATCTACAATTTTGTTTACTTAAAATATACAAAACGATGTTTGTGTTAAGACTTGGTCATAAAAAGCTTCTTTTCTTATAAACAGTGTTTTTAATAGTAGGTTCAATAGTTCATAACTTTTTCACACAAAAGAGGTTATTCTGTTTATGTATGTTTTGTGGCTGTGCAGTGAGCTACAGAAATGTAACTGAGATCTATACAAGAGAGAACTTTTGCTACACGAAAGCAAGAATATATAAAAAATAGGTGAATGTTTGTCTTGTAAGGGTTTTTTTGTGATTTTCTGTGGTTAGACAAGGTCAGTTAGCATGCATGTGAGGAAAAGTAGATTATTTATCAGCTGAACTCAATTCTTAGCAGTTGGTGTGAAATTCTGATTTTTAAACAGTTGCTACTGATTTGGTAGAGAATTCCTTGCTAATGTCCACTTCTCAAGTCCTAAAATAAAATATATGAATAGTCTCTCTATTAAGGACTTTATTACTGATTATGCCAAGCATTTCTTTTTAACAAATTCAGTCTCCTTGGTGACATGAAATCAACTTTTCTTAGTAAGCCAATACCATAGACTCCTCTTGGAAGCAGCCAAGGTATAGCCATGAATTATAATGACTATGTGTTAGAGAATTTTTCCTAAGATTGAAACTAAAGATGATTGTCATTGCAGGAGAAGACTAATTGCTTAGACAGTAAAGCAGAGATGTTACTAGCTTTCTGTCTTGGGTTATAGTTCCATGAGATGCAGCAAATATCTCACTTGTCAAAAGGAAAGATGTTCAGTTCCTTGCTCCAGCCTTTTTTTTTTTTCCTAGCTTTCTGGTGCTGCCATGTGCCTCGTGACTGATGTTTGTCATGTTCTTCTCTGAGCTAATCTAACTTATTAACCCACTGAAACAACAATAACAAAAAATAGGTAGGCTTTTGCCAGGGAGCTAAAATCAGCTTATTAAGAGGGTCAGGTGGGGAAAGGTTGAAGTTAAGACTTCCCCTTATTCACCCAATTATGTATCTTATTCACCCAAGGGTGTGCTTTATTTCATTAGCAAGCAGTCAATTTTATAGTTATCCATGAAACTACTTAGAGATGAAACTGATTTTTATTAATCACTAACATTGATAGGGCGTCCATTCCGCTAATCTTATTAGTCAGTCAGTGACAGTCTGTTCTGTCTTCATCAACCATATTGTACAAAAGCTGCAGAAGAAAATTCTCTAGCATGTTACCTAACATAGTAATTTTGTGCATAATTTCCGAACAGTTTTACAACTATACTGGAAAACTCCCATCTTCTTTTTTGAGTCTTTTAAAGAGAAAGGATTGTTTTTTCTTTCCAAAAATCTAAATATTATTAG
>WTXV02035603.1:0-11103 GCA_009823435.2 Nymphicus hollandicus | reverse complement strand
CTTGGTGTCATCGGCAAACTTGCTGAGGGCACACTCAATCCCACTGTCCATGTCACTGACAAAGATGTTGAACAAGAGCGGTTCCAACACCAATCCCTGAGGGACACCACTCATTACTGGTCTCCAGTTGGACATTGAGCCATTGACCACAACTCTTTGCATGCAGCTATCCATCCAGTTCTTTACCCACTGAGTGGTCCATCTATCAAATTGATGTCTTTCCAATTTAGAGACAAGGATGTCGTGCGGGACATGTCGAACGCTTTGCACAAGTCCAGGTAGATGATGTCTACTGCTTTACCCCGTCCATCAGTTCCAAGCCCTAAAGCTTGTACTTTAAGGATTTATGATCCTACTAATTCCTTGCTCTTTTGGGTTTTTGTCCTGGGTTCGGCAGTAGCAGTCATTTTTTCTCCTTCTCAGTAGCTGGTGCAGTGCTGTGGTTTTGACTTTCAGTCTGGGACACTAGTATAGGTCTGTTGTGAGAGCAGTGTAATTACCTCTGTCCACATATGTTTATTTTCCAAGTTTAATAAAGCGTATATTCTCAGGGAGGATTATATACATATTAGCACTAGGATTCTAATACCATGCATGTTTATATCTACCTTGAAATCATGTGCAGTGCAAATTCAGTTTGATCATATCATTCTGATTTCTAAATATAATTTTAGCACTTCCTACAGTGATTGATTTCATGAAAGGATTAGATAAGAACCTGGTTTAAAAAACATAGTTCTGTTTCATACTTATCTGCTAATTAATCATATGTTCTTGAAGTATCTTTATGCCAGCATTTTAAATACACACGGTATTTTACATAAGTCAGAGACTAATTAGTGTACTGAAAATCGCATTTTCATAACAGCCATGTTCCCAGAAGCTGACCATTTAGAAACACAGATCTAACAAGGGAAATATTTTGCAACCTTAACGTAGTGACAAGTACCAGCAGGAATGCAACAAACCATGTTTTTTGATTCTATTGTTCATCCTTGCAGTGCAAGACTTCATAAAACCTCTTCAGAAGATGCAGTGACTAAAATCTAGCTACTGTCTCATCCTGAGTGTTAGCTGCAAACATATAAAAAAATGAGATCTTGGCTTTTATGTCCTCAAAGCCAAACCATCCCAGTCTTTGTGCACCTACCAAGGAAAACACACACATAGCTGGCAGTGATAAGGACAACAGAAAGAAAGCATTAATTTCTTTGAGCAGCATTAGAGTAGAGGACTCCTGCCGTGCTCACCAGTTACTTGCTCTTCACAGCTGCCTTCTCAGTTGGGGCTCTAAACCAGCACTGTAAAAACAGACAGAGATGACCATAATGCATTTGTTCATGATGGTGATTTTCTTCACAATGGTGGAAAGGTCCTGTTCAGATAATACTCCATATTTCTTTTTTCTGATTGAGTAGTTGTTATTTTTCCCTATCAGTACAAAATTCAGTCAACTGCACATGTTTTGAGTGTGTTAGGTCTGATGTTTGAATAGCTTTACAGAAAACAACAAAAGCACAGAGGCACTCATCACAAAACTAATGTGTTATGTTTTTATTTAAATATGTTTCCTCTTTCCTTCCCTTCTTTCATAGTGTACATTTAAAGTTATGCTTGGTCAAACTCTGCTCAGATATCAGATGTAGGGCAGGGGAGGGAAGTGCCTTTGAAACCTGTGTTAATCTAGTGACATCTAGAAACTATATGGGCAGGGTAGATCTGTTGCCACTCTAGATCTCTTTGCTAAGATCTTCTTCCCTGAGAAAGAAATATTAAGCAAATATTAAGCATTTACACAGTAGCTGTATCCCTCTGAAGAAGTTGCCTATTTTCTTCACACTAAAGGGAGTTAGTGGCAAGCTCAGACGTAAATGTCTAGGTTGGATGACACAAATCTCTCCAAGGCTCTGCTACTTGGGTGTTCCTCCTTGCCACAGAAATCTTTATAATCAAAAGAACATCATTTCTGTTCTTTGTATGAATAAGGTGCAATGCAGGTTGTTGATTGATAGGTATTCGTTTGGAAATACAGGAACAGCTCTACATAATGCCACTCACAGATATTGATGTTTAAAAGTTAATGAGTGATGGGGCACTACTGAATAAATCCCCAACTTGCCCACCAAGTCTGTAGATACAATATTCTATGTCAGGCTAAGACATTTAAATGGTTAGGAAGGACCTTCTAGTGGTGTTTTAATGTCTTTAAGTGTAGGCTGATCATACTGAGTTTCGTCATAAGTATCCATTGGACGTGGTCACAGGTTTTGAGAGGGTATGGGTATATATCTTTTAACTATACATATTTAAAACCAATTGGTTTTCTTTCTAGATGTGTCATTTGCAAATACATATAAACATTATAATCTACCAGGCTTTTTTTTGTCTTCAACTTACATTTGGTTACCTTCTTAGATAGTGCTGCATTGTGATGTGTTCTGCAGATTGCATTTTTGATGGGTACCTGCCATTTATTTTAAAAAGATTTTGCCTAATTAGATATACAGTGTAACATCCCTGGCAACCACTTACTGTGTCACAAGGGGGGGCAGATTTTGCTTAACTTAGATAGCAAAATACTTAACTACCCTGTCTTCTAAACATAGTTGAGCATCCCATTAACACGTTTTCTACAAACAGTGGTGAGAGTAACTCCTACAGTCTATACTTGGAAGAACTTCCACTCCCTACAACTCTACTGAGTAAGCTAACTAAAGCTCCTGCCAGGAAAGTTCTGCATGTTTTTGCCTTGTTAATAGTGAAAAAGGATGAAAAATACAAACAATGTGTGTTGGCAAGATATGGGAGGCAGCAAAAAAGGCATTAATATGAACTTCAGGAGACCCGGTTGAAGTTCCTTGCTCCAGTATGTATTTTCTGGATGTTTCTGGATGTGTCCTTTTGACCCAGATTCACTCAATATGTTTACTTTGGTAAATCCTGGAAAAATAAGCAAAAATGTGTCCTAGTTTCACTTAGGGTTTGGGTTTCATTACAAGACTGACATAGTTCTGGTTTCTGATTTCTAGCCAAACATTAGGTGATACTCCACACCTCAGTAAGACAGCTTGTCAGTAGAGCATAAGCAGCTATTATAATTGTTGCAAATCATGAGAAAAAAAGAATAAAAAAACCCCAAGAATCATGTAAGATGCACTCTCCTGGCACCAAATATACTCAGAAAAAGATAAACAAAACCCAAGATATTTTCAAGCCTTTTTGTGGCTTATCTGTCATGGTTTGCATGTCAGTATTTTCACTGTGATGTTTTTTTTCCACAGGCATCAAACTTATAATTTCTTCTCATGCCTTAATTTTCTTTACAGACCTTTTGATCTTTGTATTCAGAGCTTTTCACTTTTAGTCAGATGTAGGGGGATAAGAAGTACATTTCTGTGTACAGGAGTTCTATAGCCAGGGATTAAAATGCTCTGTTATGTGCCAGCAATAAATCTCATTTGCTCAAGACGCAGCAAAAAAGGAGAGAAAGCATGACTGCGTTGAGGTTATAATGTCACGTTGAGATACACATACACCTGGTGTGAGAGGGCAGTTCCCACAGCATTTCTGGCTGAAGTGTATATATATATATATATAATATAGAGAAGAATATATATAGTAGAGAAACAATTCACTAACTGTATCTCTACTCATAATTTTTGTCAGATGTCTCTTATAATTAGTTATATGGGAACAGATTATTCCCATTATAAAGCAATTAAGAGTGATTCTGCACTATAATAATATAAAGTCACATAGAAGCACAGTCTGTTGCAGGACTTTCCTGTGCATATGACAGTTTCATGTGCCCTGAAGATGTCAAACACAGAGTAAGCTCAGAATTCCTGTTGCTGTTCAGGTTTGGCTAAAGCCAACCTGGGTATGCTGCAAAATGAAATAATGTGAGATTGTGTTTGTAAGTGTGTGATCTGCATCCAAATTAATCCAAAATCTTGTGCTGGGGCTGAATCCTCACACAGCAGGGACTGAAGAGAATATAAAACATGTTCAGATTTCTTGTATATGTGAAGAGATTGTGGGGAAAAGGGGAAGTGTACTTTAAATCAGAGGGTATGGGGAGAAAGCCTTGTGAAGAGGAACAGAAAGGGTCAAGGAAGAAAGCTCCAGCACCCTGTGGAATCAGGAGAGCAGCACAACAGATCACGCTATCAGCAGGAGACAGCTCATAAGCCCCAGTAAGATGGAAGAGCACACATCACACCTCTGTTTTAGCCTGTGCCTGCTGGGAGGAGTCCTTCCCCTCCTCCCTGGTGCGGCTGCAGATCTGGCAGGACTGCAGGGAAGGAGCTCTGCTCCCTCCCACCCTTTTTCGCCTCCTCGGCTGTTGCGGTATCTCTGTTGCTTTGTGGGTTTCTCAGGGCTGAGCTACCCAGATGCTATTTATTTTGCAAAATGTTGAAGATAATTGCATTCATATATAAGTACATAGATAGATTTTGTGCATGCATTCGTGTGTGTGTGTGTGTGTGTGTAATATTTTAAGCTGTCTGGCACGTTAATTTAGCCACCTGTCCTAGCCTCTTTCTGCTGCACAAATGAGCTTTTCTCAAGGGAGCCTATGCAGCTGATTGGGTCTGCCTCGTTACTAAGGCAACCCTTCTCCTCTCTGCTATATGGTTTATAAATCAGATTCACCAGGCAAAAAAAAAGGAAGTGAAAAAAAACCCAAACCAACATTGCTACAGACCCTGGGGATACCAGTACTTAATAGATGCTCTTAGCTGACTTATTTATTCAGACAAGAATACACTTTCTAAATGTAGAAGAGTGTTGAAGCAAACAAAGTAAAATATAATGGTACTGTATGAAGGGGATGATAAAGACCAAATTAAAGTCTTGTCCAAACACTGTATGAATCTGAAATTAGCTATGCTGTGCATAGCTGATGTAAAGGTATCATAAATGGATATATCAGCAGCTGTCCCTTTGAAGGTCATCCCTGATTAAGAATAGCAACAAAAACTCTTTATGCCAAAAAAGCCACAAATGTAGGGAGGAGTCCTTACGTCAGGCTGGCTAAAGCCCAAATAATATTTTATGTTCATTTTTTAGATCAAAATTATTAGTTTGTTCCTGCTTCCTGCTTTTAGGTGATTTGTATTGATTGAATACACCACAGATGTGGTGTATATTTTATGCTGAAACGAAGCATGATTTTGTCTTTGAAGAAGGGCTTCTTAATCTTATTAGTACTTCAACAACAGAATCCAGAAACATGTTAATTAAAATAAAGGTGATTATACTCAGGGATGGATAACTGATTAAGGTAATCATATATGCAAATAGGAAGCAAGGATGGACCTTTAAGCATTATGTCCCAACCTTTCCTTCAAGAAGCTGTGTTCTAACATGTGCATTTCTGTTTAAATTGGCACAGGCAATGTGCACTTTGCTATAGTCTATGATTTACATTTTTATCTCTTCATCTTGTGGCCAGTTCATTAGCTGCAGATAATGGCCTCTGTAATGTTACACTGAGGGGATCAAGTGGAGTGTTGTTTGGACATTCAAAAATCTGTGTAGATAGGATTGCCGTGAAACTTCCAAGTGGGTAGGTTTGTTTATAGATGGAGTTTGATGCTTTTATCTCAAGGAAAGGCTCATACCCTGTAGTTGTGCACAAAAAGGAAAAAAAAAAAATAGTGCAGAAGTGCTCAAAGAAACACAAGCTGGATTTTGGGGGTAGGAACTTGTTTTGCAGCCCATCAAATAGCCAAATCCATCCTCTGTTGCCAGATGTGCTAGTATCACAGGCAACATCCAGCTCAATGCAGAAGCCCTGACAAACCCCACTGCATTTGATTTGGTGAGGAGGAACATTATCTTGCTCACATGAGTCGATATTCTGATCCTACTAAGTGTAGGTTGTCACAGTGCTTCAGAGTGGCCACCCCTCCCTTACCATGTGTTCACTAGAAACCAGTGTATAGGATAAATGATGTGTACCTCCTAATGATTCTCTGAAAAGCAAGCTAATATTTTTATTTCATTTGCAGTAATGCAAGTGGTACTGATCATAAGAAACTCAAGTCTTATTAAAACATAGGCACAGAATTGATGCAGTATCCTTTCCATGCTAGGCTGCACAGAGAAATGTCTTTTTACTTGTTTGGAAGGCATTATGTGATAGATTCAGTAGGGCCTTTCATTTTCAGTGCAAGCCAAAGTAAATAAAATGTTTGTGGACTCAAACTACTTCAATATTTCTCTCTCAGTTTTCCACACATCTAAGTTTGACTTCTGCTGCTCACTTCTGCTTTTACATCTTTCAGTATAAAACGGCAGAAGGGGTTAAGCACTAAGAAAATAGTTTGACTGTGGGTGATATTATGCAACTTACCCAGCTTTTCCTGAATTTACCACAGCATTATGTTTTGTGAATTTCTTTATCCTTGACTTTAGGTCTGACAATTTGAAAGACTCAAACCTTGGACACAGTAATTGAAAACTTGCTGTCTTTTGGCATTAGTGGAATTTTTTATCATCTGAATTAGTTTGCTCATTCTATTTTAAAAAAGTTCATTTGTATAAGGGAGGACCATCTTCATTCGGGCAACTAAGGATTGTTAGTGCCAATAGGTGAGGGAAAACAAACCTGAAACAGAGTTTTAAAAAAACACTGTTTAACGTGAAGGATTATGAACCTATACTACTTCATATTCCACAAGAATAGCTTTAAATCTAATGTTTTAATTGTCATTCTAGAACACCTGCATCTCATAGATGGTTTTAGTAGATAAAATAATTCATTATATCAGGGCAGAATAGACTTTACAATATAGCTGCCTTGTGATGTATGCTTCACTTGTGCCTGAGCAGCAGTCATTCTAGAAGATCTAGTTGTTATTCACTCTAATTAACAATTTAAGGCCATCTTCAAGGGTTTATGACATTTCATTTCTAAATGTTATTCAGCATGAATATCATAATGCTGTTATACATAAATTCATAAATGTTTTCAAATAACTGGGAAAATATTATTTTTGATAGCCTTGCATTTCACAGTGTCTGTTGGTGTATGTACATTCATAGGATTTTCTGTATTATGCACTCAAATCCTGTGTCCCTTATTAGAAGCAGATGGGATATTACTTTCTCCATCTTTTTTGGTCTTGCTGATGTCTGCTGCCTCTGTTACTATTCTGGTGGTGAACAGCGAGCTGTTGCTGTCCATCTCTCTTCCTGCCCAGCTCCTTACACCTTACTCACTATGTAGTTGAATGAGTCCTTGAAGCAAAAATGTGCATGCTGATGCTATCCACGGGTTGTCTGTGAGCCCCTGGTACCTAGGGGTTGTCTATGAACCCCCAGTACCTAGGGGTTCGCAGAGATCCTTGGCACCCTGCAGCAGCCTTCACTTGATTTTTAATTTGTCTTCCTGATTCCTCTCACTGACTGGATCTGCTGCTGCCTTTTTTTTAACCCTTCCTCTCCTTCCTTCCCTAGACCCTTCATCAAATCCATCAAGCAGTTTTTCAGACGTTTCCTTTTCAATCCAAATCCCCCCATATGAGTCTGATGTCTTTGTGGCAGGTTTGTGGTTTCAGTGCCATTTCTCAGGCACTATAAGTAATTGTGCTTGCACTTTGCTCGGCAACTATTCCAGCAAACTCCATTGCCAACCTCCATTGAAAAACAAAAAACCAAAAACAAATACAAAGTTGCAGTTACCCAGAGTAGCATCATGATCTCCTCTGCCTCTGTGGGGCAGTAGGAAGAGGCACCAGTGTCAGGTATACTATCTGGGTTTGTTTGGATTGGAATGCAGTATGGACTTTCAAGATCAGCAAGAAGATAGGTCTGAGGAAAATTAATTCCCTTGGAAATTTCCACTAAGCAGCTTTGGATGGTTGAAAATAAGAAATTATTTGCTTTCCATCAGGGCTATGCTGTATTTTCTTACAGGATTAAGCACTCATACTATGTTAAAATATACACTTAGGGTATTTAGGTGCTAGATACCTTCTTTCTGAGATCTAGGATGCTCACATTCCTGTAGCTAATGTAGCTTGCCTTTTCAGATTCTACTGTCAGTAGAATTTGATATGATATGATATGATATGATATTTTTTTCCTATGAAATGATATAGAGTTCATAGGTTATTTCAGGATTATTTTCATGCTTAGTTACATATGCATTAATGAAAATTGTAGGTGATTACAACTGTATTTTTTGCCTAATGAGGCAGCATATGTCAAATCTGTGTTTGCTGAGCTTCCAATTAACTGAACCTCAGAAACATGCCCTATCAACTTCAGAAGAATACAGAAATGCCCCTACTACAGAGAATTTTCATTTTAAGACTGAATTTAAACTCTACTTCTGCTTTGAAAGAAGAGCAAAAACAGCCTTAGAAAGTTACAGATGACTGAAGTTCACTATGGGTTAGCAGTGAGAGTCATGTGGTGGTAACTGTAGTGATTGATGCTATTTCCCTAACAGGAACACAGTCTATATATAATTTCTAGTCTGAACTCTTTATTAGGAGAAAAAGCTGACAGCTACTTTCAAGGAAGTATTGAAAGTGGGCCACTGCCAGATATTTTGGGAGACTAAAGCAGTAAATGATGACTGTTAGGCATTTCTTCCCTATATTCAGTAAAGGAGGATTTATCCACAACACTAATGCAGTTTTTAAAAGGGATGTTTGTTATATGAATGTACATGTGTTATATCTGTTAACCTGTCCATGCCAGAAGAGGCTGTAAATCTCATTGTCTTCGTGATCCTTTGGCAAGTACATTTAACTAAGGATGAAACAACCCCATTACTTTGAGCCCCATTACTTTACAAAGTACACATTGCTAGTGCAAGCCTAAACGAGAGCTGTTAAAAGTTGGGCGACAGGTATGCAGTGCTTATGAGGCTGATTTAGCAGAACAGTGTGGAAGACCTCAGTGTAGTATCTGGGGCTCCACAAAGGTGGGGAGAACTAGGACAAGCAACCTGAATCAGTGGAGAAAAGTCTCCTGGGAGGCTGTGGCTGGAAGACGGTAGCAGGGAGCAGGTCCCACTGTGAAACTGTGTGATCCAGAGTTATATACAGGGAGCTAATAGGCAGGAGAAGAGTTTAACCTCTGTAGGCAGTGTTGCTAAACCACAAAGTCCAGTTTTATAGTCTGCATTTTACAAGAGGTATCAGATGCCTGACAGGTCTTAGAGACAACTGCAGAAACAACTTAAACATCACAGGTAGTGTTCCAAAGACCTCAATCGTCTTAACATAGTCACAAGAGGATGTTTAGAGTTAGATTAAAAAGCTTGGATTAAACTTGGAGAATCAGCTCTGAAAGTCATAAAGGAAATTATGTCTGGAAACTTAAAACAATTGTGAGAATAAGCACAACTATGTAACAGCTTGATTAATTTTCACTGAAAACAACAATTCTATCTCTTAATTTCATCAAGGCATGGTTTTGAAGAGAAGTCTGTGCTTTAGTCATTTATATATTATGATGCTTAGGGCAGTGCAAAGTGATCTGTGCTGGCCTGCTGTATAGAAAACAGCCAGTTAGATATATTTCTTTCAGACTTCATTCAAAGAATATAAATTCCCTTCCATACAGGTAAACTGAAAACCTTCATTTTCTGTGGTAATGAAGATACAAATTATGCAAATTCCATTTCCAGGAATCTTAAATGAAATCCAGTTATCAATTATCAGTCATTATTCAGTTATCACAGAATTATCAATTCTGTGATTTTAATCACAGAATTAATGTGTCAACTTGCAGAATTCGCTCTTTTTCAGAGAGTACTGGTATTGGGCTTGCATGGCAAGGTTTTGGTAGCAACAGCACTGCAGACACCAAGGTCAGTGCAGAAGGAGGGGAGGTGCTCCAGGCACAGGAGCAGAGATTACCCTGCAGCCCATCGTGCAGACCATGGTGAGACAGGCTGTGTCTCTGCAGCCCATGGAGGTCCATGGGGGAGCAGATATCCACCTGCAGCCCATGGAGGATCCCATGCCAAAGCAGGAGTATTCCTGAAGGAGGTTGTGACCCCGTGGGAGAACTGCGCTGGAGCAAACTCCTGGTAGGACCCATGGCCCATGGAGACAGGAGCCCACACTGGAGTAGTCTGTTCCTGAAGGTCTGCACCCCATGGAAGGGACCCACACTGGAGCAGTCTTTTCCTGAAGGTCTGCACCCATGGAAGAGACCCACATTGGAGCAGTTAATGAAGAACTGTAGCCCATGAGAAGGACTCACATTGGAGAAGTTGGAGGAGGACTGTCTCCTGTGGGAGGGACCCCACACTGGAGCAGGGGAAAAATGTAAGGAGTCCTCGTCCTGAGAAGGAAGGAGCAGCAGAGACAACATGAGATGAATTGATCACAACCCCCATTCCCTGTACCTCTGTGCCATTGTGGAGTAGGAAGTAGAGAAAATTGGGAGCGAGGTTGAGCCCAAGAAAAAGGGAGAGGTGAGGGAAGTGTTTCTAAGATTTGGTTTTATTTCTCATTATCCTAGCATGATTTGATTGACAATAAATTTTGTTTGCCCATGATGGTAACTGGTGAATGGTCTCTCCTTGTTCTTATCCTCACCCACAAGTCTTTTGTTTTATTTTCTGTCCCCTGTTCACCTGAGGAAAGGAGTGATAGAGCAGCTTTGGCTGGCACCTGGAACCCAGCCAGTGTCAACCCACCACAGTACTGTGTGCCCCAAAGAATGAAAAGATGTGTCAGATTTCAGAAGTCCTTTTCCTCCTGCACAGTTTTTATGTAGCAGTTTCACATAGTTCTCTCTTATGTAAAATGTCTATTTTTTAACAGAAGCATTTACTGTTTAGCAGCACAAAAGTGTAGAGACAGGGGCAGACTCCCTGGTTCAGGGTCCAGTTTCTTGCTGTTATATCATTCCCACAACGTGAGCAAACATTACCTTGAAAAGGTGCTTTTTATGTTTATAGAATCATAGAATAATAGAATAGTTAGGGTTGGAAAGGACCTTAAGATCATCTAGTTCTAACCCCCTGCCATGGGCAGGGACACCTCACACCAAACCATATCACCCAAGGCTCTGTCCAGCCTGGCCTTGAACACCGCCAGGGATGGAGCATTCACAACTTCCTTGGGC
>WTXV02035600.1:0-23418 GCA_009823435.2 Nymphicus hollandicus | reverse complement strand
AATAAAATTCAACGGTTGCTTGTGCCTAACAGAAGAGTTCTACAATTTGCTGCCTCTGTATTGCCTGGAACAAGACAAGCCTCTTGCACTCTGCTCAGATGAATGCTTGAAACGTTATAAGTAATAGACTGTCAGTGATCTGAAAAATAATATTTACAGGTAGTAATAGGGTTACTTTCTCTAGCAGCTCTGTTAAGGTTTTCAGTTTCAAATAAACAAAGGAGTAGTAACTCAAAACCACGTATTTATGTTTTTACTGATACATAAACTTAGACTCATTTGGGGAGCCCTGGGCCTACTTATCTTTTTGTGGTCCTTCCAGCGTGTCTCACAAGATAACATTCATGTGAAGTGTGTCACTACAGATATGACAAAGTTTATAGATATGTATTGCTAGAAAGATACCTGTTACACTGAACTTTTAGTTAGTATCTTTAGCTATTTTCTGACTAGTTGCCTGCTTCGGTGTTGCAAATCAGCAGGTTGGAGCAGAAAAGGGAAAAAACACTCTCAAGCTGTTATCAGTTTCTGTAAGTTAAATCACTATATTTTAATTTTATTGTTACAAAATCAGTCTTAGTTCCTTGAGTTAAATACTTAGTTTTGAGTCATATGAAAAAAGCTATATTTGAGGAGAGAAGAACAGTGCATTTGACGGATTTTCATAATTCGAAACCAGAACATTATCACATCTTAAATGACACTTTTTTTTTTTGTTAGGATTTGAGGAGGGAAACACTGTTGCCTTTGATCCTCAAAGGTTTGCCCAAATTTGTAACTGCTAAAGAATTTTAAGTGAAAGCTTTTAATCCAGGTGAACTACTTGTATTTGTATGCATTAATGCCTAATGAAAGAATACTGATCAGCTTTCAGTTGGTAATATGCGTAAGTAGAAATCAGCTAGCATGCTAAAAGATTCAGGTTGAAGCTAATTAAGTGCAAAATAGTTTGATAAAATTTTAATACTGAGTTTTGGTATTTTAATAGGCTCTTGTGTAATATTCAAACAGCTGAGCACAAGTAAGTAAATGCTAGTGGGAAAATATTCTATTTTGTAATATAAACCCGTATTGTAACTAGCTTATTTGCTAAAAGCTACCATTCTAGAAGTTGAATCTTTTTTGTATTATACCAAATGTTATCGTTTTATGTGTGTTACTGAGGAACAAATCAACTTTTTAATGTTCTTGTTTCCTGTCATATTAAGGTGCATTTTTACCATACTGGTGTAGCAAGCTGTTCCTACTTTCATCTGAATGCTTATCACATGCTTCTGGCAACGTATGCTTAGGCAGGAGAGATTTTTGACAAGAAAGCATGCAATTGCATGTTTAACAAGTCTTCAAACTTTGTTTTGAATTTCACCTTTTAAAACAAAAAGCATTGAAGTAGGCCTATTGTTTGAATAACCCTCCTCCATTAAGTACATGAATCTTTACCCCTTCAGGCTATGTTCATTTGCATTTTATCTCTGCCACTCTTCCACACTTTTATTTCACTCTTGACCCTGTTTCTAGGAGATGTGCGAGTAAGAAGTCGGGCAGGATTTGAAACAGAGAGAAGAGGTTCTCATCCATACATTGATTTCCGTATTTTTCACTGTAAGTATTTAAAAGCAGATAAATTACAAATAAGCAAAGGCTTCCATTAATTTCAAATAATGAGCCTCTAAAAATAAAGTTAGCAGCTCATATAGCAAGGCCATTTCTTATACTACATAGGAAAATCTTTCATGCAACTTCATTACCAAAAAATAGAAGAGGAAAATCTTCACTGCTAAATTTTTGTTTTTAAAAATATAATTTGAACTCGTGGAATTTAGACCTGAATCCCTGTGGAAATGAAGATTGTCTTATATCCAGCCACTGATGTGTGTGCTGAGTTCTTGGCAGGCGCAATCAGTTAAGAATAATGCTTTCCTGCTTTTATAAAGCAGCAGAAGGGCCTAGTCCAGGATGACTTTTAAACACAACATAGATGTCAATGTTTTTTGACCTCATCATAATCAATTAACATTACATTTACTCAGACATGTAGCTAGGACTTAATTTTTTCTTTTGACGTAGACAAATCTTAAATAAAGATTCAAGTGTGGTAAGAAAACAGCAGGCTAAATTTTTTTGATTGTGTTTTAGGAAACATTTTTCTCAGAAGTGTTGCAAGAAGAATATTTTCAGATAATTTCACTTTTTTCTCTACATCTATATTGTTATAACTAAATATGTCAGGGTTGTAATATGAAAGCTTCAGAAACCACCAAGCAAATATGCTGCAAAAATGTAGGGGATTTAAGTCTTGAATTATGCCAATAATATTAATGTATTAAGTGTCATAAATTACCTGTACCAACATTGTATCAGCACAATTCCAAGTATTCTGAATGGAATGGAGAGAATTAGAAAAACTTACTTCATGGTAACAAGTGTGGTTATTGTAATTACTTTATTATAAAAATGAGTGGCAGAAACTGGTCTAATTAATATTCTGATCTTAAATGAACTTACTAGTAAAAATAGTTCACCAGTTAAATTTAAAACTTTTAAACTCTGTCTCATTCAAAAGTCAGCATCATAAAATAGGTGAGAAAACAAAGTTTGAAGAGTATGCTGTATTAATTTTTTCAATAAAGGTAATAATTCCATCTCAATTCCTGATAATTCTATTGAGTATAATAAAAACTCTCTGTAGAAATAGCACATGATTTATGAATTGCATAACTGTCTTTTGTATATATATGTGGCATTTCATGCTGATACGGGAAAATACTAACAATTATTAAAAGAGCTACCTGTTAAAAGGCAGTCAATGTATAGTATTATTACTGTTGTCAAGGTAACTGTATTTTCTATGGGTACTCATCACACTGTTTCTTTCCATCCTGATGATTGTGTATCAGGCAGATCATGACTAATCAGGAAAAGGATTTTCACACCCTTTCTTCTTGCCCCTACTTGTTCAGGCAGTCACCAACATCAACTGTGGTGTCTGATGACAGTGAAGAATGTTGCTAGGAGGCCTAAAAAATTCTTTGGCTGTAACTTCCCTCTCGAGTCAGCTGCTGTGGCAATTTTCAGAGTTGCCTTGTTATAGTTGGAGTTTTTTGCACTTCAGGATTGTGGCCTGTTGCAGTCTTGTTCTTTGACTTCAGGCTTCTGCTGCATTGTGGAGTTTCTTTCAAAGTTAGTGAGGAATTCAGTCCCAGCTCTCACCATATAGCTAGACTATGCATTTACAGATTTGTTTTTTTATCAGTAAAATGTTTTCTTTTTCTCTGCAATGCTGATTGAGCCATGCTTATTGTTTCCTTGCTTGTTGAAAGCAAAAGGCGCTTCATATCGTACTATCAGACTGCGGGTAGAGAGAGGTTGTGGGAATTGGATTTGACCTCATTTTTAGGATATTATCCCTACCTTCCCCCTGAAACTCTAGATGGATTTTGCCACATAGAGCTACATGGCTGAAAAATGTTCACCCATATGAGTAATAGGCAGCATGTGAGAGGAGCCAGCGGAGCCAGGCCACACTTCTTTGCTTGGGGCAAAACTGGACTGAAGAGGGTCTCTTCTGCAGCTGAAGCAGACTAAACCATCTGAATATTGGTTGGTTTTTTTTTTTCTCTCCACCACAGCTGCCTACTGAACATCAGTAATGCATGGATGTGCTTCCTTCATGGTGTTTGTGAAGTTTCACTGTAACTTTCTTCTGTGACTTTTACTCTGTGATTCTAAATATTTTGCACTGATCACTGCTTATCTGTTTTGCAGATGACTTACATGCTGGCTGTCATTCACAGTGTTGAAGCATTATTGCCATTTTGTATTTTGCTTAGCTAACTTTTATTGTTAAGCATTATTTTCTTTTTCTGCCAGTAATGTTTTGTGAAGAAGTTAAGTGTCTTTTAGGAAGTCCAGCTAATAATCTGCTGACCTGTTTTCTTTTTCTAATATTTCATTAATAGGCTCATAACCCAATGTTTCATTAGTAGGTTTGGAGAGTACCAAATTCTAAATGCATTACTCTCTTTTCAGGAAGCTACTGATAATTTTCTTTTGCTTTTTTAGTGATCACTTCTGTTTCATAGCACTATTTTTATTTGCCCCTCCAACTGGTGTTAACCAAAGTAAAGTTTGTTAGCATTTAGTTCTTAAAGACGCTTCTGTTTCTTCTTAAGGATTACAAGCTCAGTGTCTGCAACTTCATCCCAGAGTTCTGTAATTGGCACATGAATATTCAAGTTTCTGAATTGACTAGAAGTATTCTCAAGGGTAACTTCTTTCTAAAATCTTTAAATCTTTCTTGGATTTTAAAATTACTGTTGGGAAAATGTCTTTGTTACTAGAGAAGGTATGGGAGTCATATCTGAGGGTTATTAAATGCAGGATTGACAGATATATAGACTGTTGGGTGTTAGTTTTTCTACTGTATTATCTGTTATTCCAGAAGTCACATTTTTATAGCTGATCGCAGGAGCTAGCCAGGAGGAATAAAAAAATTTTTGTTTCAACAAGACTGCTTCCCAGTGAATGGTGAAAGTCAGGATTGCATTCTTCATGTTGGTTGGTAGTTGATTAACATCAGGACATCATCAGTTAATAGTTTTTCCTGTTGCTGTGGTCTGTTGATTGTTTGTGTGGGACCATGGGCATTAACTCATGTTAGCAGCTCAAAGCCGTCATTTCTGGAGAGGAAAGAGCAGCCACATAACTTTCTTCCTCAGAAATAATTTTTTTACCCTAAATATAATGGTCTGGTTTTGTTCAGTGGATGTAGATATTTAACTTTAATATTGAGTTGAATATAGAGCACTGGATCTACTTTTTCACTTGTCAGGTAACAAGGAAGGAGTTTGGCAGTTTACTGTCTGACAACCCAGCATGTGCTGTTTGGGTTTCAGGGAAATTACTGAAGAAGTGATTGCAATGGTTATAACCACTTTTGCTTTCTGCTGGTTTACAAATAGATGACTGTTAGCATCATAGATAGTAATTCATTCTGCAGCGTAGACAGAGTACGTTGGTAAAAGCTAATGCAAACCAAAATCTTTTGTAGAGGAACTGGTAAATGACAGTATAAAAATATCTCTGTTTTCAGTGGTAGCAAACCAGGGTTTGTTTTCTTGCTGTTGAAAGGTTTTCAATAAAGTCTGTTGTTTTTTATATGCATTTGTCTGTGTGTATATATACACACACATACACTTAAGAAACTTTGATTACATTTGTCTAGCACACACAAACAAAAGAATGTGATGTGCCCCAGTCACTGACTGTTTCACCCGAAAAAAGAGAACAATCAGCAAACGTGCTCAGTGCTTTATACAGTATATTTTAGTGAGGAAGTGAAGCCAAAATTAATGAAGTGAAGCTAAAGTGAATCATTAAGATAACAGCAGAAATATTGGGCAGTGTTTTAAGCAGATACAAATCTAATGCTTTCAAACTTCCTTTTTAGGAAGGGGTTGTTGGATATAGTCTGGGGGAACCGGATAAAAATCAAATACTTTGGTTTCGTGGAGAGGAAACATTTTTTTCTTCTTGCTTTTTCCTGTTGTGTCTGTACCAGAAAAGATTAAGATCTTGTCAAAAGGTTTGTAGAATTCTCTTGTGCCACTCTAGTCTGAGCTTCTATGAGGAGATGGTGATGTTGCCAACGTGTGGTTCTTTTGTGTTTTATAGATAACCAAATGTCATATTTGTGAGTTAAAATATCTTAGAAGACAGGGGGTTTAGAGTTAATCAGTATGTTTTTGTAAATGTTTAGGAATGACTCAAATTTGAATCAAATTCATGCTTGCCTACAGCACAGTGATTCACATAAGAGATAAAATGATGTGATTGGAACTTTAGACTTCATTGAAAAGTGGTTCTTAGTTGTATAGGGAGCATTTTAAGCAGAGAAAGGAAAGAAAGGAAGAGATTAGGTGACTTTAATAGATGATGGATAAATCTCTTTAAGAGTGCAAATTCATGAAGAAATTCCAAAGTTTATCTTTGGTATACAACTTTCAGACTTTACTTGGAAATCACAGTTCACAGAACTGTGAACTGTGAACATTTTACATGCTAGATCTTGAAAAAATGTCAGCATCTACATCTTGCAATGTTGCTTTAAACTTTCCATTTTTTCCGCTTACAAATCATTGAAAAAGGTTTACCTTGGACAATGAATTCAGACTTCCCTTGGGTGAGAGGACAGAAGTCAAAGAAGAGACAAGTTCAAATCCAAATTGATTGCCTTAAATAGTCGGGAAATCTTTGTGTAGCAGCACTTGATCATGGTTTTGACAATACTATCTAGAGGTTAAGATAAAATGAGCATAGTCCAGATGAAGTTAAATGCCCCTTTTTTATGTCAAGAAAATAGAGGAATTACCTAACTGAATCTGGTTAAGAGTAATTGTCTGTCTTGTTCAACAGTCTACTGTGAAGAAGGGTTAGTTTCAGAATGAATAATGTCATGCAAGAAGATTTCTGTGTGGTCGTAGGTTGAATGAAGTATTTGTTTCTCTGTGAAAATGCCAGCACTGCGGAGTGGAAAGCTTAAACTCAAGAGATTTCTTTAAAAGCTGCCTTTCTGTGAAGGATGGATTCTGAAATTGCCATCTATTCACAATCCAGATTATTCAAATAAATGGTTTTCCTCAATGTGAGAGGAATTTTGACTTTGGTTTAGTGTGGAGAATCCAGTCGCACAAGGGGAAGTCACAGAAAATGTCCTAAATACAGCTGTGGCCAAAAGAAAGGAGTGACGATAAAGTGAAAAGTGAGCTTGTTTAAGGAAGATTTCCGGGTAAAAGTTTCTAATTAAGAATACAGGACAGATTAATTTTATTTTAATTTTATTTATTTTCCTTTTGATATCCTATGCTGTTATTTTATCTATAACTTCTTTTCAAGCATGTGTGCTCTGGAATCTTGCTCTGGTACACCTCACTCAGTGTTTTATTGCTGAGGTATGTTTGACCTTAGAAGAAGACACAGCCACATTCAATTTTTTCCTTTTTTGAACGTCTCCAATGTGTTCCTTATTTTTAAAGGCTTTTTTTTTGTGGTGGTTTTTTTTTTTTTTTTTTTTTTTTGTTAAACATTGGCCAATTTGGCACAAAGCATGTGAAAATTCGTTTGTTTTAATCTCTGCCTCTGGTTTGATTTTTGTGTTGACAGTCATGCAGACTTTTAAGGGGTATTATTTTCTGTCAACCATGATGTGTTTGAATTCTTTCATTTCTTGGGGTGAAAGGTAGCCAGGAAGGATTACTTGATGGTTCTGTCATTCCCTGACTGTAGAACTGAAGATTTCTAGGATACCAAAGAACAGTGCTTTCTTAGAAGACATCAAGTAAAGGATTTGGTGATGGTCTGGAATACATTATCCTTCTTTAGGGAAAAGAGTGGAACCATTATGTTGTGTACTTGTTCAAGAGCTTCAGTATCTTGATTAACACAGCATAACCCATTTTTATAAGGGATATATGTGTATTTTGGTGATAGTTTACTAAATATTTTGCTTCAGTGAGGTTTGTTAGTTCACGCTATGTTGTGAGCTACAGATTTACTTTGCTTGGTGGGTGGATTCAGGTAAAAAAAAAAAAGTACACAACTGCAGGATTGCTGGGGTTATGATTCAGTAGATCGGTAGGGAAAGAATATGTCTTGTATATACGGATTCGTAGTCCTGAGATAATTGCAAGATGTTATGCAGTTCAGTACAGGAATGGCATTATTCAATTCACTTAATTTTGTATCCTTCCTGAGGTGTTTACAGAAATATTAAAAGGAGCCAAAACTTGAGAGTTGTGTAAGTAGAATCCTTTAGATACCTTTTCACAGTGTGTTCTTTACACTTCTGCTGCTGTGTAATGGCTTACAGTGCCACTGGAGAATTAGCATTTAATTCATACTGAAGTAACGTATTTGCTGCACTTCGAGTAATTTCTCTCATATTAGCTCTGCTTTGAGCAGAGAATTGTACCGAAGGACTTTCAGACTTTCTCTTCTGTCCCTTCCAACCTGAATTATTCTACCCTTCAGTTGCTTTATACTTTGCTAATGCAATATTTCATTCTGCAAGACCCTTCAGGAAAGGAGTTATCGTTGGTGTTGGTGCTGCCTAGCAGTTGCCCTCCATTAGGGAGGATCTGTTGAAAAATACTGGATTTTTTTAAAGTTGCGGTACTGTTAGAGTTTCCTGAAATTCAAAACATTTTTCTGGTTCTACTTGGGTCAGAAGACACATGCAAACCCATGTTTGTTTAACTAATCTTTAACCCACAGCATAGCTTCTGGTGATGATTATTCGAAATAAAAAAGAAGCATGAATGTATAAATACATATATATGATATATGAAAAATGAAACAGTCTGGCTTTGTTTTATTTTAAGCAGAAAGAGGGGTTTTAGTGCCTTAAAGTGATGCTAAGCAGGGCTTCAGAGTGTTTCTAAGGAAGGTAATTAAGACACCAGTAGTCTTTATGTGTAACTTCTAAAATCCTTGCTGAAATTATATCTTCCAAACAAAATCATAGTTTTATATAAGACTTCAGTACTGAATTTCTTAAAAGAACTTTAAAATCCAAATCATGAGTGGAAAACTTAAAGAGGTAGATAACGGGACTTAATTTTATTTTTGTTTTTAAATGTGCACAGATTTATTGTAATGCATTTCTTCATGGTTTGATAGGAACAGATGTGAAATTAGAATGCTTTTGGGTCCCTCTAGTGGTGTGAAACGCTAGGTACTGCTTTCAGGTAATGCATAAACGGAGGATGATTTGTATTGTGGAAGGCCTTAGGAATATGGTTATAATTGGCATGTGAAATTGATTATTTCTTTGAAATATTTACCAATAGTGGAAACTTTCAGATATGTCAGGTTCGGAGATAGTATCTGCTGTGTAAAAATGATAACTGTAGTTGGTCTGAACATGGAAAAATTGTGAGAGATTACTTCCATGAGAGAGAAGAGATTTCCTTGATTTTTATTTTTGGGAAAAAAACTCTGGTGGACCTACACACCTTAAACTTCTGGTTTCACATTCAAACATAAGAAAGATCTGTTCTCTCAAATGTTTAATTCCTTTTTCTGTTAGTGACAGTGATACTGAGATCCTCAGTTAAGCTTCTTCTAGTGATAATAACAAAATTCAATTATTTTTATCATGAATAATTTCCTGTTTACCTTTCGGGCTGTAGCAGGGAAGAAATGGGTGTTTAGTTTTTATGCTGGATAGCCCTGTTTTGACCAGGACCCCTTCAGAGGCTCTGAGTCATTATTTTTACATTAAAAGAAAGTTGAAGCTTTTTGCTACGATTTAAGGTTTCTATTAATAAAAAGTTAAACTAAACCATAGTTTAGTTGTCATTCTTCCTTTTGTTGTCTGCCCTTGCAATATGAAAGATGCAAAAATTCAGGGAATAAATATATGGGTGTATTATGATTTTGTAAGTGATTGTCACTTGTCTTATTTTGTATTTTTATTTCGGCATGAGAAAAATATTTAATGTCCCTGTGAGATGTGATAAAATTATTTTTGTTTTTTTAAGGCTTTCATAAAGTACAGCATACTTAGAAGACTGGGAGTGGGAAGAGATTAAAATAAGTATCTTGGATTATAGATGAAATCTGTTGCATGAAGGCAACTCACATGATTTTATTTTATTGCTGTATATGCATAACTTTAGCAAAATAACTGATGTTAGTAAACAGAATTATTCATTTTTTTCTTAGAGACGTTTTTCACAGTACCAGCATCTCACTTAAAATATCTAGTAGAAACAAGAATATAATCATTTTAATAATAATAAAAAAGAATCTTGGGAGTAGTAAATAGGTGATATTCTAACTGAAAGTGGGGCACGAAAAATGAAGGGAAGAAGAATGTCATAAGAGAGCTGCTGTTGACTAGGCACAAAGGCCTAGGTTGTCATCTGGTTTCTTGCATTGAAGGGACTTGTGAACGCTTTTTAACGAACTCCATATCCTGACTGCTTTCATTCTGGTTCTGTTCTCAAGGCTGTAAATGTCATGTATGTTTATTTTTCTCATTCTAATTTGTCCTTAAACTGTCCTTATTTCTTAAAAGCAGATGGTCACTGTTGGATTTTAGAAAGGTATTCAGCATGCTGAAAGCTCCAAATGAAATGACATTTGGACTGGGAGGAGGGATGGTTTTGCAACATGCTTTTTCTTGTGCAAATGTAATGCACTCTTCATTCTTCACCACCTTCTTTCCATTATAAATACATTACTGAACCTTGCTTTGGGTAGGGCCTCTGAAATTAGCCTCTGAAATTAGCATCTCGTTTCGTGACTCGTGATAGAAAGAGGGTAGGTTGACATTCTCATATTAATCATGCATATAAATGAATTTTCTGCTTGTACCAGGAGGGAAATGCCAAGTTCCCATCACACACAACTGTATCATCCAGTTTACCAGTCCTTCCTGCAAACTTGCCTTTGCTGGTCTGCCAGAACCACAAAGGGGCTGACTTCTGTATCCTTCATAATAATTTATCTGTGAGGAAAAGGAAACTGCATGCATGGATGTTATCACTGTTCCTGCAGCTGAAGAATCTATGGGGTTGTTTTTTTTTTTCTCCTCTCCCTCACTCCCCCTTCCCTGAAAGCTAGCTATTTTCTTTTCCAGCCTCCCTTTTACATTAATTACCTGTCAAACCTCCACATCTGACTTGCCTGTTCTTAATTGTCCCATGGAAAACGTTTAGCTGTTAAAGAGCAATTTACTTTTGGGGTTGGTGTAGTCCCTCTGAATTAGCTGTTCTGGAACTGCAGAGGGCTGGCAGGGCTCAAAATCTATTTTCTCATTTGGAAGTTATTCTAATCATTGCAGATCTAAATGATAAGGTCAGGCTGTTCTTACCTAACTTGGGTTCTACATGTGGAATGAATAGTAGTTCAAAGGGATGGGCAAAGCCCTGACCCTGGGGAGGAACAATCCCCCAGCATCAGCACAGGCTGGGGGCTGACCAGCAGCAAAGCATTATGGCAGAGAAGTACCTGGGGGTCCTGGTGGGCACCAAATTGAACGATGTGCCCCTGCTGCAAAGAAAGCAAATGGTGTCCTTGGCTACATCAGAGGAGTATTGCCAGCTGTAGAAGGAGGTGATCCTGCCCCTTTATTGAGCACTGGTGAGGCCACACCTGGAGTGCTGTGTCCAGGTCTGAGCTCTACAGTATACAAAGGAGACGTGAACATAGGTGGAGAGAGTCTGATGAAGGGTCAGGAAGATGATTAAGGGGTTGATTAGGAGGGTCTGAAAGAACTGAGACTGTTCAGCCTAAAGTTGAGAAGGCTTAGGGGGATCTCATCAATTTATATAAATACCTGAAGGGAGGGTGCGAAGAGGATGGAGCCAGGCTTTTTTCAGTGGTGCCAAGTGCCAGGACCAGAGGCAGCAGGCACAAACTGAAACACAGGAGGTTCCCTCTGAACATTAGGGAACACTATTTCGCTGTGAGGGTGACCAAGCAATGGCGCAACGTGCCCAGAGACATTGTGGAGTCTCCATCCTTGGAGATACTCAAAACCCACCTGGACATAGTCCTGGGCAGTGTGGTCTAAGTGGCAGAGATGATCTCCAGAGGTCCTTTCCTGTGTCAGCAGTTCTGTGATTCTGTAATAGCAGCATTGCTACAAGGAAAGCTGGAATACCAATAGGCTTTCTAGTTTGTTTGAATTACATCAGCTGGAGCAGTGTTCTTCTCTTTTTCTTTTTTATGAACACAAATACAGGTGGAGTGCAGGCATGTTCTGCCAAAGATTAACAGGTGGTGTCTGTGACAGACTTATTTGTAGCATGACAATAAAAGCAGGTTTTTGTTAACTATAGATCTGTAAAAGAGTACTTATGATCAAGAAAACTATTTGCACTTCTAGAAGAGTGCTCATTTCTCCTACTTAAATGTTTATTTTACTGAGATTTAGTGGAATTCCTGGATTTTCTATGTGACTGGACATTTTAGATCATTTTATGACCTAAATATACCCATTTAATATTATTTTCTTTCCAACCTAATGACTTCTATTCTGAAATGTGTTTTTTAAGGGACTGGATCAAAACTTGAAGGGGTAAAACTTCTTACTTGAAGCCTACGCTGCTTTAACAGGAGCATCTGTATTGCTCCCTGCTTCTCTGTTAGGCAGGGTGGCAGTGCTCAGACTGTAACCTCATGTTAATGGATGTGGTTAGAAATATTAGTAGAGTAATGCAATGTGGCAGAATCTATTTGAGTGCAGTACTCACTGATGTTGCTTTATAAGCAACCTTTATCATATGGAGTGCACCTCCTTAGATAACTGGGATATATAGATATCAGTGTCTTCAGAAGTGCCCTTGGCCTGAAGTATGATGATTCAAAGAAAGGTATTTCATGTGAAGTTCTCTGTGTTAGCCCTTTGAAACTGATGGAAACTTCAGTATCTCGATGAAGTGTTTCAGTCACATCTGAAAGGATATTCCAGTTTTGCCAGTTTAATCTCTGTTAGCTGAGACTGATGTGAAATGCTGCTGTATTTTATTAGATATTCAATGTTAGTGCAGTTGTCAATTCTGTTCAGAGGTGCTTTATTAGTGTAGATTGGAAATCAATATATTAATGAGCTAATGTCGAACAGAAAGTACATTAGAACTTCAGCAGGGAGAGAATTTACATGGAAAAAGATTCATCTTCTGTAGAATTAAACTGTTTTCACTGAAAATCACTGAGTTTTTTAACTGATGTTGTTAATAAGACCACATCTTTCCCAGTAAAATATTTTAGACTGACTACAAGAACAAAATTGTAACTGCTTTCTTCCACAATTTCTAATATGCCTTGTTCTTAGAAGGGCAAGAGGTATGTACTACAAAGGTGAGCTCATCCTGAGGATCTGCATTTTTGGAAGTGAGCGTGTTTGCACTGACTTTCTTACTTAATAGATTTTTTTTTTTTTTTTCATGTGACTAATTTTGGGCTGAATGAGAGAATATCAAGATTATTGACTGCTGGTTATATAAGACTGCTGTTTGGGGTACTGCTGAGAAGAAAGTAAAGATTAAGTTTGGTGTTACGTATTTCAGAATGAAAATACCTGGCCTGTTGCAGAGAAACCAGCTATGTGTAGTTTGATCTTCAGGTTTCTAAAACACTTCAAGCATATCAAATGGAATCGAACATAAGCTAGCATCAGTCATTTGAATAAGCCAGCAATGAGAGTAAAGCAAAATATTTGCATTAATCTTTGAAAACAGGCTTAACCAATTTTCTGTAGTGCTTTCACTGTCCTGGAAAAGGGAATTACATATGTTGGGAAGGTAAATGTGGTACCTGTCTGGCAGAGGAGAGATTCTGAACATGATTGTCTGCAAATGCACCAAAATCACTTGAATGTATTTAAAACTTTGCCATTAAAGTTAGAATTTCTGAGCTTTAAAATCTGTGTTAAAAGTTATTTGTGTTGATACAGGAGTTACGAGTAGGTCTTGAGTATATACAATTACTGATGTTCCCTTGCTGGTGTACCGTATCTTATGTGATTCACTAGGGACAGTGACTGGATGTGTATACATGAGAGCAGTTCTCCAAAAAGCAGCTTTGTGGTACTCTGTGTTTTAACACAGTTTCCATAGTATTGCTGTCCTTTCAATAACAGTTACTTAAAGATAAGTTTCAGCTGTGATACAGATATTTCTTTTTCTTCACAGATGCTTACACAGAAAGCTTTTTCTCTGCATTTACTGTTAAGAAAAACACCTGTATTTGTGGTGAAATGTTTGACACACACAAAAATTGCATCGCCTTTGTTGTACCAAACTTCCCTCAACAGTCGTCTTTTTGGTAAAGGTTTTTTAGAGAGAGTATTTATGTTCTTGTTTTTTGTAGCAAATTCTGAAATCGAGGTGTCTGTGTCTGCGAGAAATGTGAGAAGGTTGCTTAGTTTCCAGCGATACCTGAGATCTTCCCGTTTTTTCCGTGGTATCACTGTTCCAAATTCTTCAAACATTTTAGATGATGATTATAATGGACAAGCAAAGGTTGGTTGCTTGCTTTTTATTTTTTAAGTATGTTTTTTAAAGTGTTTGTTAGTATATATCTCATGTTAAAAGTGCAAGCAAATAAACACTTTAGGCATGTACATTTTTATATAAGTGTATTTTTATTTGTGTGTGTATGTATCTTAATACAGTCCAGCCAAAAATTTCTATGTTTTCTAACAAACTCCTTTAACACCCACAAGTTTACTGGGATAATTTTAGAGCTTGCATGGCTAGTGTGCTATTGATTTGTTTATTTATAAATAACTTTAGTGAATGTAGGATGCCCTTTAGTAATTGAAGATAAACTGAAGAAAGGAAAATGTATCTAAAGGGTCAATTTGCACAACTTCGCCCCCCCCCCCCCCCCATCACTGCTCCCATTTTCAGTGTAACCTCACTAGTGAACATCTGGAAGAGTGACTACCTACTAGTGAAAAGTCAATAAAACACAGTGAATGGATTTATCAGAAGATTATTATGCCAAACTGACTTCCTCTTTAGTAGGCAATTCTAGAAAAGTGTGATAGCCTTAATATGCCTGTGCTATAGTAAAGCAGTGAAAGCAGGTACTGGGAAGATCGGTGGTACTAAGAGATCATCTAGTTGGGTGAAAGTCTAGTGTACTGGGGACAGAAGATGGATAGTGCTGAAGGGGAGTGAGAAGCAAAGGTTTTTCAGGTTATTCAAGATCCCAAAGGCTGTGTCATCTTACTGATGCATGCAATGCTTTTTGTTTAACATCTTGACACAGAGAAGCTATATACTTGTAATACAGTGAACGTATCCATGTTGACCATGACCAGGCTGCAGTATAGAAAGAATCTGATAACCTGGAGGATGGATTTAAAAAATGTGCATGTAATTTAATAGTAAAAAGATCTTGTTAATGTTCATGTTTCTTCTGGTAGCAGGGTTTTAATGGCTGGTGGAGAAAAGCTAGAACATATAATTGGATCACAAAACAATCTAATGAGAATAGGAGAGGGCAAGTAGCTGTTGTAAAATGTGCTAGACAGGTATTTCTGATAGCAGTAGGGGAGACAAAGATTATGACTGCTGAACTGGGGTGTGAGGCCTCATGTACTGTTGGCTCCTTGCTGTTCTTCATCCTTCTTGCTGGAAGAACAGTTCCTGTGGAGCAGCTGTGAAGAAGTGCTAGTTCAGTGCAGTAGAATGTCAAAAGCCAGTTTGTTGAAAAAGAAATTAAAAGCTTAGCTCATATGTTTGGTAAAGCATATATATATAGCTTCTATAAACAACAATGGAAAGAGGGAAAATTAGGTGAATGACTACACAGAGAATAATTTCCTAGCTCGTTGCAAAAATTGAAGTGGAAAAAGTCTGAAAACACAGTCATTCTGTCATACTGTTCCTGGTTTTACCAGGTTTTAAATTGTGTCTTATTTCTTTTAAGAAATTGACTGAAGGATGAAGGGAAAATCACCAACCAGTTCTGTCAAGGCACTTCTCGGGATTCTTCAGCTTTTTAAACTTGTAACATGTATTTTAAAGTTTTTCAGTTATCAGACAAATTTGTTCTTTCAATACTATTTTTTGTATGTAGAAATCATAAGGCTTGCATCTGTCTTTGAAATCTTAACTACTCCTCTGGGTTACAGGAAGATAGGCATATATTGGGGGAAAAAGTGACAGCTTTTGTGTTTTCTTTCAGTGTATGCTGGAGAAGGTTGGAAATTGGAATTTTGATATTTTTCTTTTTGATAGACTGACAAATGGTGAGTTTATTTTTGCCATTTCATTTGTGGTTTATCTCTTAGCATAACTATATTGCTGTTGCATTGCAGTATGTGATTGCTTGTTCACTTAAAAGCACAAATTTCATCAGGCAGTACTTTTTGATTTAATAGTCCTTAATGTAGTTCGCTCTGTTAAAATACTGCTACTGTCAGCACTGGCGTTAATGACTGATTTGTAGAAGAGGCCCTTCTTGTACTTTGTAGGTTGCTGTTCTCGGATAGCAATTTGATATAAAGTAACAAATAATGTTGCTAACTTAGTCCTTTTTTTTTTTTTTAATTCTGGATTGCTGGTAATTTATATGGTTGTGTTCAAAAGGTCATTTATATTGAGCAAGTATTCCAATAAATTTAATGTTAGAATAGCTTTATTACTTTTTAGTGCAACAAGAATTCATGTTGGTTTGAATGCATTATAATTAGAATACAATACCGAAAGAATTAGGAATTGAGGAAACAAGTAGCTACTCATAGCTTGCACAAAATACAAAAAGGAAAAGACTATCATGGTTAGCTTTCTGCACCTATTACAAACAGTGGTAGGAACTACTGAAGTTGTTTAAAAAAAATCAAATAAAGTATTAAGTTATGGACAGTTAGAAAAGAGATCCGTAAATATGCTGGCAAGGAGGAGGGAGGGCTGCTGCAGTGGGTAGGGTGAAGTTTTGTATTATAATCATAGCAGTGGAAGCTGAATTTTGAATAGAATGGAAGGAGATGAGTGAGTCCACATCATGGCGACATTTGTGTCAGTGTGGAAAGCAAATGGAGGGCAGCTCATGGAGGTTTTACATCAGTCAAATGGAGTTGGTAGCACAGATGTAGTTAGAGTGTTTAAAGTTAGCAGAAAGAGAGGTGAAGTTCGAAAAGAAAAATGTGGTGCCAAAAGGTAATTTTCTCTCCTGTTTTGTTGAAGGGATGCTTGACTTAATCTAATGTAAAAGTAGTATCCTTGCAGTTTGATTTAAATGGATAAGAAAATGGATAAAAATAATGAAAACAGAAAGGATTTTTTTATCTCTATAAAATCTCTTCTTATAAGAGGCCTTCTCTACCTTTAAAATATGCTTTTTTCAAATACATTTTAGATACTACTCGTACAGCTTCTCTAATGGAAGCCTTCCTATGCCATCCGTTTTGTGTTCTATCTCAGTCATTTTAGGAGGACATTTTGAACAGGCAGTCTTGTTTTTGAAAGTTTGTAAGGAGAGAATACTGTATGTAAAACTGCTTGATGAGCTGCCCAGGATGAGCCTGTAAGAGACAAATTACTGAATAGAGACTGTTTGAAGGGTTGCAGATCTTATTCTCTAGAAGTGGCATGCATACGCAAATATATTGAGCCTAGTAATAAGTGAGATTTAGCAGATTTTTTTTGTCCTTGTGTACTTCAGTTTCTGTCTGTGCTAGGTTAATTCTTGCTAAGTGAAGGTTGTCAGAGTCAATGTACCAGAACTGAATTATCTACCACTACATATTGTTTGCAGAGTAAATAATGGGCAAGTTATTTCAAGTAAACATTTGCAGGTTATTGCTCTGACTTTTGCAGTTTTACTTGTTTTACCACTGCAAGTGATTAGAATATTATAGTTATGAGTGGGCAAAGCATATTGAAAGCTTGTAATAGTATACATTCTTACAGAAATGTAAAACTTTGAGTTCTTGGTGAAATAAATAGTTTAGGTGGTGATGAAAATGAGAGCATATGTATAATGTTCACTAACTGATGGTGTTGGTTAGCTTTTTTTTTTTAATCTGGTTATTTTTGCATTCAGTTTTAAGCTCCATGTTTGTGATACGTTGCATCGCGATATTTATAAAGTTAAATACCGTTGTAATGGGTTTGCATGTTGAAACCTGTTGCTTTTTTAATGTTCAGTAACATTTTCCTCCTATCAGTTGACAGTGGACGATTGGTGAATGCATTATGATTATGCATAAACACTGGTGATCACTAGAGGAGATAGCTAATGGAATCTTATGCAGTCAGATTTATATATTTATCATAAATTGGTGTAGAGAAATTTGCTTGTATAATTTTTGTGACAAATTTGTTTGAAATATTTTCTTATGATGAGTCACTGATTTCATGGCTTCCAATGAATTAGTATTTCCATCTTATTTTTAGGAAACAGTCTAGTCAGCTTAACCTTTCATCTGTTTAATCTTCATGGACTAATTGAACACTTCCAGTTAGATACGATGAAACTTCGTAGATTTTTGGGTAAATACGGCTTTTTATTACGATGAATATTGCTGTTTATCTGCATTTTTATACCTTAACTGAAGTGCTGGTTACAGTTTAGCAATAAGGTTTGAAGAATACTGGTGCAGTCCAGGTTATGCAGTGATTTAAATTATATTGATTGAGATAATCTCTGAAAGTTTCTGTGAGTATAGAAATCTCCATGTTAAATCCAAGCAAGTATTAACAAGTTTAGTAGTTTTGTAGCAGATGCTGTGTTGTAGTAAATCTAAAAAAACCAGGAATATATGTGACATTGTGTGACACTTTTCTGGGGGAAGGCTAGATAGCTCCTTTCTTTACTTTGATTTTCAGTTCTGTTTTAATCTTAATTTCCAAAGGTCATTATATAGATGCCAAACTATATTGAACATGCCACCTTGGCCATATTTCATGGTGCCAATTTGATGCTGCTCAAACTCTCCTACAAATAAGCACTGTACTGGGGGCATACTTTCTTCATAGAGTGCAAGACAATTTTATTCGAATGTTGGGGCCTATGGCACTGGAATGCTTCAGTTGGAAGGAATTGTAAATGTGATACAGAATATTTAAGCCACATGGTACTTTCACTTCGCAGCTGAAGAAGCTATCTTTCTGCATCCCTGTGCCATAGACACAAATGCTGGTGTGAGACTGCCTTCGGTTCTTTTGTGACATTGCTTTTTATTCTGTAAAGTAGGATGCCTTTATTTTATTTTTTTGACTGAGCAGCAGAAAGAGGTTTCTGGTCCCTTTTAGCAGGCTTTCACAATGTCACAGGAAACAATTTTGTGGTTACGAAACTTGTCACTTAACAAGGGAGAAATCACATTTGGAATACTTTTCTCCTGTTTCAAAGAAGGGAGTGTTTTTGTTTTCATCATTTAGTTCTTTCAGCTGTAAAAAAATTCAGTTGTCTTGCATTTCATGTTGTTTTAAAGTCAACTCAGTTCCTTCCAGTTTCAGAAAGGTAGATGAGCTGACCTGGGGGCTGATACATTGGATGTGAAGAAAATGACGATAGAAATCTGGTCTGAGGCTACTTAAGTTGTAACTCTGTGTTTTGTCTCTCTCATCTTGCTTCTTTCCTGGTTAGCTGAGATTTAGCAAATGACAGCACTTGAAAGACAGGTTAGGAATGACTAAATCAGTTAACTGGTTATTGAAAGATAATGATAGTCTTAACTAGAAATAGATGAAAGGGAGTTCTACTGCAGGTCAATAGAATTTGAAGATGCTTATTTTTGTTATTTTCCATACGAGATGTCAGCTATGTGTTGAGTACTATTGACATTACACGATGGTTACAAGTATTTTGACTTCTCATGAACCAAAAATACCATGGCAGTAACATTCCAACATTACAGTCACAATTACGTTGAAGGTACTGGCTTGTAAACTGAGTAGGAAAAGAGGTTGTGGGCATGTTTACTTGAATGGGACTGACAGCTTGTAGTCAGCTGGGAAAATGTTCTTTTGAGGTTTGCTTAAAAGAGCTAATGTGTCATGTCAGGCAAAACTTTAAAATATAGTTTGATTGCTGTGCCTCAGATCTTCTCCCCCTCTATACTTTTTAACATTATACTTCTGTCACTCTGTGTACTCAAGTTAATGTTGATGTCCTTTGAAGTATTCTACCTATGATGTTTAAAGACAGACAGTAAGATGGAGGAAAGCCAGGAAGAAGTTAAATAGGGAATATTGAATCTAGGAGTGGTTAGTCAGACCATCATCTAAGTGATACTCTTTTCCAAATTGTTTATAGGCTTAATTTTGCCTAAGTACAAGTATGAGAAGATGCCTAAACTGTGTAGAGGTGGCTTACCATGACAACTCTCCTGAAAGGGAAAGAAAATTACTTCATGTGACAGGAAAGCAGTGTCTAATTTCTCTGATCCTGTCTGTTTTCAAGGCATGATGCTTTGTTATGTAGTGTCATCTCCATTTTGTATTTCAGGTTGCCTCAACATTCAGGCAGGCTAGATTATCAAAGGGAGATTTTCCTGGGAAGTTCTCAAAGTAAAAGTATCTCAGGTTATATACTGATTTCAAGTTGTTTAATTTTTCCTCTGAAATGGCTTTACATGTAGTTGATTTCCTTTAGGAAATACTGTTTCTTCACATAAAAATCTTTTATACCTGTGTCGTGGTTCAACTGACGATTTATTGACTTAGACACTTTTATGTGTGTGTAACTTATGATATTGCATATTTCTATGCCTAACAAGGACATATAAAATGGTACATGAAAAAATTGCTATTTTATTTAAATTTGGATATTTGTTATTTCCCTGCAGTTATGGTTCAAGAAGATTATCACAGTCAAAACCCTTACCATAATGCAGTTCATGCTGCTGATGTGACTCAGGCCATGCACTGTTACTTAAAAGAGCCCAAGGTAAGGGAGCATTCCCACTTTGACATCACATGGACATACAGAATTACGTCTCTTTATGTGTGTGTGTGTGCATATAAATGGGTTGTATGCACATATGCACATGTATATGCATATATATCTGCATATACACACATTTTTTATATGTACACATATGTGCATATACATATTTTTTATTAAAAGCAACTAAACATAAAAACCCAACAAAACAACCTTTTGAACACAAAAAAGCAGGGAATTACTCTCTGTGTTGCTGAGGCTGTGGGTTCACACTTAGCAGTATGCTATTCTTTTTTCTTCTCTTCTGAGCTGGCATCGTCTTTGTGTGACTTTGTGTTGAACCAGAATAGGGAATTAAGATTGCAGTGCTCTGCCCCAAGATATTTACATAGAGTTGCAGTCTGAGTCAGAGCTGGCAATAATAAACCTGTGTATTTGTCATCTGGAGTGGGGGTTTTTTGGTTGGTGGTTGGTTTTTCCTCCAGAAACTACCGTTACCCTTGCTTTCCTCGTCTTTGATGTTCATGAATAGTATGCTTCTGCTAGAGGCACCTTACAGCAAGACATCCGGATTCTTTTTGGCCTTCTTCCTATTACAAGGGCAGTGTGACAGACCTTAAGGAGTTGAGTTTGTTTCTTACTACATGGACTGCTGGCAGTCTGCTGTAAGTGATGTCAGACAATTTCAGGGCTAAATCCTGTCGTGTATGACTTGGAAAACTGTAGCGCACTCTAGCCAGGTGAGGAGTTCTCTACCTTGATGCAGCTGATCACCAATCTGTGATTCCCTTGAACAGCCTAGCTCCTCATTCTGCTTCTGAGGTAAAAGTTCTGGATCCATGGGTGTTTTTAAGAGGCTCTTTGCCCACTCCTTCAACTGAGTTTCTCAGTGCTGCTCTCAGCTTAGTTGTTGGTGCAGCTGATACACGATGAGCTTTTTTTATGGCACACAGTTTGGAAGCTCTGAGCATTTTTTTATTTAATACTCATGGTGGAAGTTTTACAATTCTTCAGATGCAAGAATAGACTTTGCCTTTTTAGTAACATACAGTTACTGGTTCTGTTGCGTCAAAGCGTATTATAAGCACGTGAGGCACGATAGATGGTGACTGCAACAGGGAATATAAACTTCTGTCTTCACAGGGTGTTTGTTGCATTTCACTTTCATGCAGGCAAAACTGTCCTCTCTGTTTTAATTACTCAATTTAACTCGCAAGCCTCCCAACCAGAAGTAGTAATAAGTCCTTGCAGTTTCATGCTGAGTTAATTGACATGCACATACTTCTTGTAAATATTTATTTTTGGCAGATTTTCCTCTTTCTGTTCTTTGCCTGGTAGACTTTGAAGTAGAATTTTATGTAAGAGTAGAAATCCATTCTGAACAGAGAAGTCTTCCAGAGCATTAGTTTCTTTAAAGATGAAGGTTTTTTATAGTTTTTAAAACATAGTCTGTATTTAAAGCAGAATTGACACATACGGACAGACGGGTAAATGAGATGGAGAGCTAATTTTAAGAACCTGCTGCTTTTACAGTATCTGGTTAGGAGCAGTCCTTCATTAGCAGCCAGAAAGCAGAATTTTCTGGGCCAGCATTTTTAAAAGACTGAACCTTCCTATTCAGAAAGAAAAATGCTTAAACCATTGTTGAAATTCCATAGCTTGGGAGGGGAAATAACTGAAAGTCAGTGGAATTAGTTTTAATGTTATTAAAATTTTCTAAGTTTCTATTGGCTGTTACTTACCAGAAAAGGAAACAAAAATGCAACATCCATGCATTATTTTCCTATAGGCACTCTTGCATTGCTAACAGAATTACATTTGTCATTATTATCTTACAGCTTTCCAAATCTTTAACTCCATGGGATGTCCTGCTCAGTTTAATAGCAGCTGCCACACATGATTTGGATCACCCAGGCGTTAACCAACCTTTCCTAATTAAAACAAACCATTACTTAGCAACTTTATATAAGGTAAGGACAAAATCGGTTGCTTTGTTAAAGCCAGGTTTGGAGAATGTCCGACGAGTACAGTTTAGCTAGTGGTAGGTTTGAATCCAGACATTGTTTCCATGTCACTGGGATAAAAAAAAACCAACGTGCAAGCTAACAAAGTGTTAGGGATTATGTGAGTTTTAACCTCCTTAGGGTGTGTTGGGGGGAAGAAAGAAAAACACCACCCCCAAAATCCAATGAAACTGTTTGGTACCACTCTTAAGTCTGTAGTTCTTCAGTTTAAGAAAAAGTCATTGACTAATACCTGTAATACCCTTTTCATTTGCAGAATACCTCAGTATTAGAGAACCATCACTGGAGATCAGCAGTGGGGTTGCTGAGAGAGTCTGGTTTATTTGCACACATGTCATTAGAAAACAGGTATGTTTAAACAAAGTAGTATAGATTAATTAAAGATATAAGTAAGCTGTCACTTGAGTAAGACAGCCTTGCAAAACAAGCTAAGTTACTGCAGTTCTGAATACAAAATGTAGATTATGATCTATTTTAAGAATTCCTGGATACCATGCTGTTGGATACCATGGGATACCATGCTGTTGGAGTAGAGTAGTTCATGGTGCAATGCGATATTTGGAAAATAACATTTACTGTAAGCACACTGAAGACAGTGTATTCATATAGTCGAGCACCTGTTCGGATTAAACTTGGCAGCCTTTTGTCATTCTGCCACCATAACTTTAGTTTAAAATAGACTCTTTTTCACCTACTTGAACAAGAAATAAGCTTTAAACAATTGGCTGTGTACACAATTGTGTAAACAATTGAACTGTGTATGTTTTTAAGGCAAAAACGGGGGGGGGGGAAGGGGCTAAAAACTGGCTTAGTCTTTCTGAATGCTGCTAATGAAACATCCTGCTATTTCTGTGGATGTTGTAGGAATTTTTCAGAGAGGGAAAACAACTACAAAAAAGAGTTCAGGACACATTCCTGTGTAACATTATCTAGGTGTTCCTGCTCCGGCAGGGGGATTGGACTAGATGATCTTTTGAGGTCC
>WTXV02035599.1:0-16550 GCA_009823435.2 Nymphicus hollandicus | reverse complement strand
CAAGTCCTTCTCTGCAGGGCTGCTCTGAATCTCTTCTCCGCCCAACCTGTAGCTGTGCCTGGGATTGCTCCGACCCAATTGTAGGACCTTGCACTTTTCTTGGTTAAACTTCATAAGGTTGGCATCAGCCCACCTCGCAAGCGTGTCAAGGTCCCTCAGGATGGAAAAGTTGAAGTACACTCTCCTATTTAGTTTTGCATGGCAGGAATCCAGATTGCATCCTCTGAAACCATGCTTTAGTTCTTTGGTGTGAGTCAGAGAGTGGTAAACAAACAGGGATGCCTAATAATTTGCATTTTTCCACAGGTATTCTCCAAAAACATGTATTATTTTGCAATCTCCTGTATAGGAATGTGCTTCCAGTAAACCTCTATTTTAACTTCAAAATAATCTTGACAACAATTTCTGTTTTATTTTTATTAAAAAAATTATAGATTATCTATTCCACAGATTTTATGGAGTTATAATGCTCACTTAATCCTACTCTGTCCTTTGAATATCATAGATTTTACTTCAATAATTCCCACATATGCACAATAAGATTTTTCTTTTAGAGTGTGTTTTATAAAATGTATCATATATCACAGAAAATCGTAATTAAGGAATTACCATAGTTTATTCTCCAACTGCAATTCTTTACTTCCCATGAAATTTTTGCTCTTAAAGTTTACATTTGTTTCCAGTAAAGATAATACATTTAGACATTGCAGTTTCCTCACTCTGTCCCAAAGTCTATGTCCTGGTTTCATCTCAGATGGATTTAATACTCTTCCTAGTAGCTGGTACAGTGCTGTGTTTTGGATTTAGGATAAGAATATGTTCATAACACACCAATGTTTTAGTTGTTGCTAAGTAGTGTTTACACTAAGGACTCTTCAGCTTCTCATACTGCCCTGCCAGTGAGGAGGGAGTGGGATGTGGGGGGTGGGAAGAACTTGGGAAGATACAGAGCCAGGAGAGCCAAAGGGATTTCCATACCATATGACATCTATTCAGTATACAAACTAAGGGGAAAGCTTGCCAGAGATAGCTGCCCAGGACTGGCTGGGTATAGTCAGCAGGTGGTGAGCAATTGCACTGTGCATCACTTGTTTTGTATAGTCCAATTAATATTAGGAGGGGAAGGAGAAGGAGTAGCATATTATCTTCCGTTTCTGTCCTATAAAACTGTCTCAACGCATGAATTTTACTTTCCTTCCAAATCTTTCCCCCATCCTACTGGTGAGGGGAAGTGAGCAAGCAGCTGTGTTGCCAACCAAGATTAAACCACAACAGTCTATATCTCTATCACCTGCACATGGAAAGTTAATAATTAATTTTGTAAAATACCATATTTCACTGAGCTGGTTAATTGTGTATCTAGTGAGGGACATTAGTAGTATTTCCTGAATCACAAATTTTCAGCATATACTTTGGGTTCACACGCTCACACAGAAAACGTATTACATTTGTACAGATTCACACATACACCCTTGTATAAATCCATACACACATATATAGCTACTGTTCTTGGTATGTACCAGTACTTTAAATGACATACTGTGAATTCTTTATTTAGAGGTGAAAATTGCAAACCAGAAGTATACTACACATTTCTGTTATTTGAACACTTAGGGATACACAGGTGCAATTTCACTTTCACTAGATTGAGTCTCATTATACCTTGTTTTCCTAACTTCCTTCAGTTTCTTCCCCTCTGAAGTTGTAAGCAGCTGAAAGAGTATCTGAATTTCAAGGCAGAATCATTCTAACCTATAATTAATGTTTAGTTAAAGACAAGTGATCAGGCAGAAATTCTGGAATGCCGTGTTCTCCAAACGGCTAATCAGACAACCAGAGCATGGGATTTGCATACTGTAAAACTGACAAGAAATAACCGTGACACAATTATGTAGATCAGACACCAGTACCAATATGAGCAGAGGGAACTGCACAGCTGGGAAGGAAAAAAAAATAAATCTGCAACAAAATGTTAGTGACTGCCAGAATTCCTGTCAGTCAGCTCAGGCAATCTCATTGAGACAGAACGTATGTTTATAATTATAGCCTTTTCTGCTGAGCTACTCAGCAATAATAAAAGCATTTGAAATAATTCTGCTGTGTTCTCACCAACCTGTAAGCATTTGTCAGTTAAGAAGCACAGCTGCTATTTTCAGTTTATTCATTCTCTCATTTTCACTAAGAGTGACTCAGTGTTACGTCCTACACACCTATATAAAATACATACTATATAGTACAAACATTATTGTATTGGGCAGAATCTGCAGATTTTGGGAATGTGAGGCTGCAGGGATGGATCTGAGGGAAGAGATGAGGGGCTGTACTAGACACAGAGAGTTCCAGCCGACTCCAGCCGACATGCTGCTGAACACAGATGCATTCACCAGAGGAGCCTGTGGTGCGTCTGCACCCATCAGATCTGCCTCTGTGAAAATGTGCATAAATGTCAGTCAGCACCAAGAAAGGAACCACAAGGCCAGAACAACTGGAGAGAGGAGACCTTGCTGAGCTAGGACAGAGAGAACATGACTGACCAGCGACTGCAGCTGAAGCAGTTGGCTGAGCAGGGGCTGGAGCCTGACAGCGCACCCAAGTGAGCACTGAGAGGAGGGATCCTTGGGACACTGACCCAGCCGCCTGCACTGCTCCTGCCTCACCAAATGGACAGTATAGTGTTTGATGAGAACAAAAGTGTGTGTCCAGAGGGAAATAGGTGCTTTTCCTAAGGGTTTGTTTGTTATTATGTTTCTTCAGTACCAGAATCAGTAATTAATTTTTAATTGCCAAAGAAGTTAAACTGAAATCCCCCAAATCAGTATGCTGGTTTTGCCTCCAACAATTATATGAATATGGTCTATCTTGGGATCAGGATTGTCATATCCGCATTCACTCCTGGATTTAATCTTGTATGTTCAGAAAAGCTTTCCAGAGAGCAAAAACAAATTAAAGGCAAAAGCAAGACAAACTAAACTTTGCAGTTCTTACAGTACAGCACATTGTTCACTTTGAATTAAATGTGAATTTTATCAATTTCTCTGAAGTAACGGTATGTAGCACATTATGTGCAACAGGACTGAATATTCCTCTTTCATATTGTTTAGCTACACCTGATGTCTGGAATCAGCAACAGCTCTTCATTAATCGAACATGTCTGAATTACCTGTATACTCAAGATGAAATCCAGCAGCTGAAACACTGATATCAGACTGAAAATTTAGGTACAGATTATTTGATGTGCTGTTGAGAAGCAGAGGAATAGTTGTTCCTGAAATGAGAAATCAAAATGTTACTGAAATGCACAGAAACTGAACTAAATACATAAGTGTGTGTGTGTGTGTGTGTGTGTGTGTGTATGAAAAGAGAGAAAGAGAGAAAGGGGGAAAAGGCGGGGGAGGTCACACAACCAATTCCACCCTATTTTGCCATTATGGATGCTACCAAGTATCTGTCCTTATAAAGGTTTTATTACATTTTCAGTGCACCACAATATCAGAGACATGAACTGTAAGCATTCTGGGAAGCAAGGTCTAATATAAATTTATATTACATGCTTTCATCCAGAAAAAGAGAAATATTTATGAGGATTTTCATAAAAGCGAGAGCAAATCCTGTATATCAAGCAGCTCTTAACATATTTTGTAGGGCTATTCTTAGAAATGTGATTGATTACTTATTTGTGTTTTAGCACAAGACAAGACAACAATATTATTGTCTGTGATCTCATTCCATACACATGAACAAAGTAGAAGAAAGGAAAACAAAACAAATTAAGGCAAACAGAACTGTCTTGTTTACATAAAAAGTATAAAGAATGCACAATTTATTTATGTGCAGTTTCAAGAGGCATTTTGTTTTTAGATGTCCATATTTCTTGACTCTGCTGTAAAAGTGAGCAAAACCTGAGATTAACAGATGTCTAGTTTGGGAGCCTAACATTTCTAACATTTTCAAATATCCAGCTTTATAAAGTCTGCTAAGAGATGACTGATTAAATCAGAAAGAATATTACCCATTATTAATTATAGGAGGAACATTATTAATTATAGGAAGAACAAACACACACACAAGAACTAGAAGTACAAGTCCATGGGAGCTAGCAAGATGCATCCGCAAGTCCTGAGGGAACTGGCAGATGAAGCTGCTAAAGCCACTATCCATAATATTTAAGAAGTCATGGCAGTTTAAATATTTACGTATTGTAAAATCTTCTCAGTCACCTGAATAACTTCCAAGCCTTGGAGCATTGTTGTCAGCACCATCGTAAAAGTCTAAGGAATCCCAGTTGTGTTCTGTGGCAAAACTCACCACTTGCACCTATGAAGAAAAACGTGAGGTAAAGAACATAAACTTGTCCCCTCTGTATTCAAGCACAGAGATGATTAAACTGTGGCCTCTGCTGCTTTCAATCATGAAAAGTTGTGAGTTTCTCACATTGTTAAAGAGAATGGGAAATAATAATTAAGTGAATAAAACTGCATTGCAACATTATTTAATTGCCAATTCAGACTTATGAATCCTGTGGCCCTTAGTGATAACCACATATTACTTCTGCCAAGAGTCACACAACTGTGAAAATCATCTGGGTATAGAATGATCCCCATGTTAGAAGGACTCTCAGGGAAGACAAAATGGTATCGTCAATTACTGCAGTTTCTTTGTGATTCTCTCTAGTTTATCCAGAGCTAAAAACAGTCCCACAGTGGTGCACACTTCTTCACCTGTCTTGCCTTGGTTTGGTTAGCTTCACCATTGACTCATCTCCTGAGGAGGAGCAGTCACTACCATGCTAAAAGCAAATGGCAGAACATTCACTTCATTCCTTACAGAGGTGATAACATCCTTTCACTCATAAGGAGATGCAAAGTCATAAGCAGATAGACTGCAAGAGGGAAGATATATCTGTTCTCATATAGTGAAAACAGTCTCCACGAAACAGAGAAATTCCTGTTCCTGTTTAAGAGGGGAACGGTTCTGGAGTGTTTTTTTTTTTTTTATTTTACTTAGTGAAATACCTGTTCAATGAAAAGCATTTAAAGAATGACAGAAGCATGGATAAAACCTCAACCACTCTCAAAAAGGCCTACCTTAGCCACTAAGTTAAAGAATCATGCTTCTTTTAGTGTTCTTTTCCTTCAATTATTCTTTTTTTTTTTTCCAAAATAGAATAGCTTCAACAGAAGAAATAAGCACTGGTTCCAGTACAACTAGGTAATGAAGTTATTCTTCTAGGTGAAATATGACTTGGACCTTCTTCTAGGTAGAAGGAAAGTTCAGTTTGGCTACCTATTTCTTGGATAGGGGTCTTAAACACTGTACTTATTTGTAGGAATTGGTCAGATACTAGAAGGCAGAAGATGATTTTTATTTCTTTTTTAAGTGAAGCAATGGAAAGGCCCTTACTGTTAGCATGTTTTAGTACTTGGAGGAGGCCCACTGGATCTGGTTTCTCAGAAAACTGTAAGGCATGGCTATTTATTTTTTGGTTCACAGGGGATTTAGATGAAACTCAGGTGGCACCTCTGTCAGATTTTTGAACACATATAGAATTGGAAGCGCAGACACCTAGGAACCTTTAGAACAAAATTCAAATTATCAGATGTTTTTAATGTGTTTTCAGGGCCAGACTGCTGCTGACCATGGTTTTTGTGTTTGTCATAAACCACCTAATTTAAAACATCTGTTTTACTGCAACTGATGCTATTTGCTCTAACCTCCCCATGTAGTCAATAAATACAGACATACCTTCAGGCAGTGATTTGGAGCCAGAGCCTGTAGTAGATGTTTTGAATCATCTACTCAAGGTGCCTTTCTGCCCTAACTTCATAAGGAACTATGTTAGATTAATTGCCTTATACAAGGTATTTAAGATAGGTGCCTGAAGGAAGACTTGGTGCACGCTTCATATTTACCTAAATCTACTTTTAGATGTCTGCTTTTCAATTTGAGACAGCTCAGCATTTACACCTGATCATAGTTTCAACAAATTCAACAACATAATCATACACTACCTAAACAGCTTAAAATTCCATCAATACATTCCATAGAGAAATATTCATTGTGATACATTATTTTTGTCTCCTTTAAAGCTGGAAAGTGTCTTTTTTACTTTGAAGGAATAAATATTGGTCAGGAAAAATGTCCTGATATTTTATGCATTTACATAAACACAAAAGCATTAGCTGCCACAGTATCTTGATAACCCACATTTGCATGTATTCTCAGGTTGGGCAAAATCAGTCCACATTTTGAAATGTTGCCTCAAGTAGCTGATTTCGACAGTAATAATTACATTTTTATGTCTGTATATTAGGGTTTTTTTTCCTATGAAGTGAAAAAAGAATTTTGATGCCATTTTTTTGTCACTAGTAGCTATAAAACAAAGCTTTGTTGTGAAAAATAATGCAGTAAAAATGATATGATGACTTCGGACTTACTAATCCTGTATTCAGTTTACTATACCTGAGACTTTATCTTCCACATATAGCCCTGAAAATCAAATAGGATTCAAAGGATCAAGCATGAATATCACACTTCATGACCGTCCTGCTTTAGTTACAATATTAGACTTTCTAGAGATACAGTTAAAATAATACAGGGTATGCCCTGAAACATTTATAAAGTATAAGAGAATAACTTATTCAGTTAGTGATAATATAAAGGAAAGATGGTTTTTCACTAGCTCAGAAAAAAAATTTGGGACAACTGGAAAAAAAAACAAACAGTAAATATCTCTTTTCATTGTGACTCTGGAGCAAAAGAATATCATGCAGATTAGACACCTAACTTAAAATCAGTTAGTAATTTAATCAGTCTGTGATGAGAGATAATACTTCCAAAAAGCATCAGTGACTGTCTAAACCAGGAAGTCAATTAACCTCTAATTTAAATCCTCTGAATTATCCTCTTAGTGTTTAACTTCCATTACTGATTGCGTAAGAAAATCTATAGCTTTAGTCAACCATTTAAGTGAAGTAGTGTTCCTCAAAATCAATCTCAAAACTGATTTAAGTTATTAAATATTATTGTTAATGAACTTAGCTTAATGGATACTTTGCTCCTATGTGTTCCATGAAGTTCTTAATTTAAGTAAGTAAACAAGAATTCTGCCAGTATGAAAGGAGGAACTCCCATCTCATGCTGAAACATACTGGAGCATCTTTATATCACAATGAACTTCTATAGAGAAAATAACAAGAGTTTCTAGGAAAATATTTATAACTTGTCCATTGAAACAGCCCACTTAATTTCACTCTGTTAGAGGAGATTTATCCACTTTGGGGGAAAAAAAAAAAAAAATCACAGGAAAGCCTCTTCATTTCCTCTGGCTTACAAGGAGTCACTGACATATTGAAATAAAACATTTTAAAGTATTGGTGATTTTCTTTTAAGCAAAAAGTTACAAGTGTATCTTTAAAAGATTTCTGTAGTTCTTACAACTTTTAACAACTATTGGAATAAAAAGATGTGCAATAAATTCAACTGTGAGAATCACTAGTGAGATAGAAAAATATATGAATAAATGATCTTTTCATATTCTTGCATCAGGAGAAACAGCCTTAGATGTGACAATAACAAGCAAATAGCAAGTATACTTACTTGAATCCCAGCTCCCTCTGGTACTGTGATCTTCCACACACAATTCAGGTTGTTGTCATAAGGCTCAGGGTAACCAGGAGACAAAATGGTCCCTTTGCGCTTTGTCAAAATTCCACCACAGGGCACTGAAAGGAAATGTATAAGGCAAGAAAAGGAGTATGAAGCTTCAGAAGTGAGAACAGTTATTATAAAAGCTTACACAATGTTCAGCATACCATTGCTGAATTTTTTTTTTTAATTTATGCTACATTAAAAAATTTGTATTTGCTTCAGGAAAATAAAATCTTGTATCTCAAAAACATTCATTTAGGAAAAAGGAAAATGACGTCTTTCTAATAGTTTTCTACCTGGCAGAATCATGCTCATAATTCCCTTACTTATTTGACCTTTAACAAACTGAAAGCCATTCTGTTATCTTTAGGGTTTAAGAATGAAGTCTGAACAATTACGTATTGTATTAGTATTAAAGATCAAAACTTGCTGTAAAAAGAGGTATGTTCTCTCTTAATATTGCTGCTTTGATGTTTTCTAAATAATTAATAGCATCAGCCTCAGCTCCTTGACTGTTCTCATTGTGTATGTGAATTACCCCATTACGGACTATGGATCCATCACGTACATTAATAAATTGGTATGTGCTTGCAAGACTGATCATCTCATCGTTTCTACGCCCATAGATTAATCATAGAATCACAGAATAGCTAGGGTTAGAAAGGATGTTAACACCTAGTTCCAACCCTCCTGCCATGGGCAGGGATGCCTCACCCTAGACCATGTCATCCAAGGCTCTGGCCAACCTAGCCTTGAACACTTCCAGGGATGGAGCAGTTACCACTTCTTTGGGAAACCTGTTCCAGTGCCTCACCACCCTCACAGTAAAGAACTTCCTCCTTATATCTAACCTGAACTTCCCCTGTTTAAGTTTAAACATATTACCCCTATTACTACAGTCCCTGATGAAGAGTCCCTCTCTGGCATCCTTGTAGGCCCCCTTCAGATACTGGAAAGCTGCTATGAGGTCTCCACGCAGCTTCTCTTCTCCAGGCTGAACAGCCCTGACTTTCTTAGCCTGTCTTCATATGGGAGGTGCTCCAATGCCCTGATTAAAGTATTATGCATGAAACAGGACAGAGGCATGCAGTATCACCAAGTTTATCTTCTGAATTTTCAACTTGAATGTATCTTGTCTAGATCATTTGAACAGGGACAAAGAACATTACAGTTTAATCTAGATACAGACACTCTGTTTGTATTTAAGAAGTCGAAGAAAAAGATTAATGAGATGGTTTGTCAAAACCATTAGGAGTTAACACATCACTTCCATGCAGTGCTACTAAGTTCTGAATGGATTTCATTAGATATAAATATGAAAATTTAGAAAATAGGTAGGAGTATGCAACTTAATTCAGAATACTGTAGCTACATTTTGTGTGGCATATAATTGATAGAATCTGCTGGGAACTAAGCTGTTAAACTAAAGGTCAGTGCCACTTAAAAAGTTTAAATAATTACTCATAAAAGGATGAACAGACAGAACAATTGATGTTTACTATTTGTAAGGAAATATTCTAGCATTCACTAGAGTTAAGACAATTTAATACGGTCATGTCTACCACTTCAATTATTAAGCAGATTTAGTTCAATGCAATCTTCACCTCATATATATTTTATCACCTTTATTGGCACAGTAATTTTCACACACAAGGAGGCCTGTAACCTTTTCTCAGTTCAACTTGCCTAAAGACAGATAGTTTTGTCTTCTACAGGCTAAATTGTGTACTAAAATATCAATAATATATTGTGATCAATGGTCAAAATAATTATTTCAATGCTTTTTTGAGTTGTCATATCTGAAAAACAAAGGGAATACATTTCAAGGGGGTAAACAGTACAAAATCTGTAATCACTGAGAATAAATGAAATATATACTTAATCTTCTTAGCAATATATAAATTGTAGTTCTGTTTCTATGCCTGAAACAGTCTAAATAAAAATTATTTGTGTATAATAGCTGGCTAATCATACTTTATTAATATTATCTCAGGGTACTTACTCTTGCTCTCTAGCAAGAGTTTAGTAGTTCTGAGAAAAATCTTTCATTTTATTGAAAACTATTCAGACTCTACCATGCTTATTAGCACAAAAGATACAAAATCAACCTGACGAAAAAAATGTTCTCTATTTCCCTTTCCTCCCAGTCATGTAAACCTCTTCTTACGTACTTCCTAATGCTCATTACATCTTTTTGTAATGGGTTAGGATCATTTTTATGAAAAACCTGTTCTCTATCAGGAAAAGTAAAGTATCTTTAACTCATACATGACTGGAAATGGAGCTCTTCAGATGTCTTCATCCTCAAAATGAATAGTTTTTAATGTAATCAGTTTGCATAAGATTAATGTGTAATGCAGTCAGTACTGCAACAAATGTTACAGGTGGAAAAATTTGGAGGCATTGCAAGAACATTTGTGCAAATTGTAACCAATTTAAATTAATTTGTAAACAACTGGGTTTTTCCCATATAAAAAACCAAGCCAAACTCTAGTAAAACTTAATATGCAAATGTGCCATATTTGCCCTTGACATAAACCTATGGAAAAATGTACCATTCGAATTTTATCTCTTTACAGTGCAGCTTTTCAGCACAATCACCAGATTTCCAGTTGGTGCAAATCAGCTTTATAAATGTCAATGGATGCACATTAATCTGAAATTTTAATTCTGATAATTTAATCTTTTATGACTAGAACCAGACAAAGTGTATTATCTGATCTGAAATAGTACTGGTTTTTTTTCTGACAAGTAATGAAATTTTAACACAACTATTCCTAAACCTTTAAAATAGTAATGTTTATAATAGCTTGCAATATATCATTAGAGATCTGCAAGTTGAGAGCACCTTAGTCTTGCAAGCAGTCAGAGAACAAACTGATATTTCTGAGTCTTGCTTAAGGGACAGACAGGCACTGTCACTGATATTAGTAAGAGAAGCTATCATGTAATTTATAGCAGCAGAGTTTGTTCATGAAACTCATGAAATGTCACAGCAAGGTTACAATAGAAAGGCGAATAAAATCTTAACCTTGAACGAAGAAGAAAGTGAATAAAAGTAAGCAAGAATAAAATATTGTACAGATAACACAGAAGGATCACAATCAGCTAGAGAGAATGGTCTGCACTTTAGGCAGTAATTAGTTCTATTAAAGAGACTTAACAACTCACCAACACATGTAGGGAGTGAATCATTCCACTGTGCCAATGCATTTGGTACTGTATCGCATCTAATTGCTGTTGACCCGTGGAGGATATAGCCTGGATTGCACTCAAAAAGAACCAATGACCCAACTGCAAATTCATTTCCAATCCTTTTTCCAAATCTTGGTTCAGGCACAGAGCTACACTGTGTTGCACTTGTTCTTGGAACAGCTGCAAACGTACAAACAACTGTGGATTCTTCATTTTAGATTTGGTGGACAAATACAGATTTTGAACCACAAATATTCAAAATTACTGGAAGAAACATATGGTTATTCCCCAGTTAAGAGTATTTTCACAATCCCCAAATGAATCTTCACTATATGGATCACATATTTTTTGATGTCAAAGCTATTATTTGGAAGTGCGTAACACTAATATTCTTGCCAAGATTAAAAGCAATGTGGCATAAAAACCACACTGAAACCTTTCTAAAATGGCTCTGAAATACAACTATGCAATATGCCGCTAATACATTGTTTAAAAATAATGGGTTTTGTGTCAGATAGATATTTACATCTATTCCTGTGGACTTCCAAATGTGTATTCTGATTGTCAGTTCATAATTTAAGAAAAGAATGCAGTTGCAAGTATTGATGTATAAGGCAAATAATGTAAACCAAGAAAAAGTATCTTAATAACAGTAAGATCACTGATTCACCCACAGCTAATAATACAGTTATTCATATTAAAATTGAGAGATAAACCAGTTTGAGCAACCAGATGGATCTAGCATTAGTCAATCAGATCAGCAAACAGAAACAGCTGCTTCATATAACTGTCTTCTGAAATTTGAAACCTCTCTTACGCTTCTTAAATATTTGATTTAAAATTTAAAATACAGACAAAAGGATGGTCCTAAACACTTCTCAAAACATGCAGAAATAGCGAAAGTTGTGATAGTGTTAACAGGCTATTACTTTCCTTTATATTCTCAGTCTGTTACTCTGATGATTTCAAATTTGTGATGAACAGAATAAATGTACACATTTTTCCAGATGGTCTCACCTTGATAAACAAAATGAAATCCTTTAGCTGTTATCGGTCCAACTGAAGTAAATCTAACTGTGATCTGGTTACCTGAGCTCAATGGAAGGGATTCACCTACTCAAACAAAGCAAATACAAAGCTATCGTAACCACTTTTTACTAAAGAAGCATTCAAAATACTTGTCAACATGTTTGCAGATAGAAATAATGCTCCTAAACCCCTGTTCTGCTTCAGTACACTTTGCAAGAGACATGCAATTTCACTATTTTATACTGGCAGTATTACTTTGTTCTAGAAAAGGGGGACTAAACTTATCTCAGGAATATTTGTTATTTCTTTCCTTTATCAAAAAAACCCCAAGCCCCGTATATCTTTCAACTGAGTCACACATAACCTATATGGTTTTACTTTGCTACAAACATACGCTGCTTTAAAATATATAATACCCATTTCAGATTGCTCACTATATAAAAATCATAAAGGCACAGAGTAAGAAGCCCAAAATACTCACTATAATAACTAAGTACTAGAAAAAAAAAATTTAAAAATATAGATTCAATTTTACTTCATTTTAATCATTCACGCAATGAGGGCTGAGTGATTAGGCTTTTAGTTCAAAATCTTGATTTCATATTTTTGCCTGAATTGAATCTAATAGATCGGGGTTTTTTTTTCCTAATTTCACTATCTTTCTAGGTTTACAAAAATAAGTAACATTTTAATAAGAGTTCTATTAAAGGATACCTGAATGAGATCCTGAGAGAGAGGACAACAAAGATGACTGCAGAGTAGGGCCATCATACACTTCAACTACATCATGGAGTGATGTCTGGAAAAATACAAACTGGCCAAAAACCACTGATGAAGCAGGAAGGAGCAAAAGCAAGAGACACCAGTGGCCAAAGAAAGGGTAACAGAATGAGAAAGGACAAGCAAAACAGGGGAAACAAAAAAAGAGAGAAAGAGAAAAAAATACATTAATATATTGTTTTAAAAATAAGTAAATAAAAATTATATATAATGATTATCTCTTCTGGTATTTAAAGTTATTTTTCATACCATTACAGTAGTAAATGAATAATAAATGCAATTCTATATATGTATATATATGAAAGAGACAATGAAGGTACACAAACATACATATATTCATTAAAAGATTATAGCAATTAGGGAACAAACACATTTTTCTCCTGTTGAATAGACTTTAAAATTATCTGTTCACCACCACTCAATTCACACCTAAATTCTCAGTGCAATATCTTCCTTTTTAATTCTAGGTGTCTTGCTATATATTGCATTTTATTAATTTATTCTGTTAAGACTCTGTATCACAGAATCATGGAATTTTTAGGGCTGGAAGGGATCTCTGGATATCCTCTAATCCAACACCCCTGCCAAGGCAGGGCCACCTAGAGCAGGTTACACAGGAATGCATTCAGGTGGGTTTTGAATGTCTCCAGAAAGGGAGACTCCAGAGCCTACCTGGGCAACCTGTTCCACTACTCTGCCACCCTCAATGTAAAGTTCTTCCCCATGTTGAGATGAAACTTCTAGTGCTTTAGTTTATGGCCATTGCTCCTTGTCCTGTCACTGGGCACCACTGAAAAGAGTCTGCCACCATGCTCCTGGCACCCACCTTCGAGATATTTATAGGCATTAATGAGATCCCCTCTCAGCCTCCTCCAGATTAAACAGGCCCAGCTCCCACAGTCTCTTCTCATGAAAGAGATGCTACAGACCCTGATCATCTTTGTGGCCATCCATTGGGCACTCTGAATTAGCTCTTTGTCTTTCTTGCCCTCAAGAGCCCAGAACTGGACACAGTACTCCAGAGTAAGTTTTACTTACCCTTTACTTGCCTTGGAATATTTATTTTTTCTTAAGAACACTAACATTCAGTGCATCTTTACCTTTGTGAAATAAATGAGCAACTGATCCAAAGCAGCAAACACTTCTTCAGAATACACATACTGAATCACAAAAGTTATGCTTTGAAGTCATGCTATTAGGACAACTCAATTGAATAATGTTATTTTTGCACTTAAGTTCAAAGATCTGTGAAACACATTTCCATCACAGGCGTTTACACTTTCAAAAAAAGAAAAAAAAAAAACTGTTTGGATTAATTCTGGCCTCAGTATCTACAAAACATTTACATCCTAATTTTATCGCCATTGCTAGCAATGGAGGGGAAAATGGCTTACAGACCATAAAAATGAAAAAATAGAAGCAGTTAGATATATGTAGGTACTGAAACAGCTATAGAAAGAAACAGAACCAGTTCTAGTTCATTATCCAGGTTAGACATTTGGGAATAAATACTCTAATGTGTTGCTACTAGATTGTATTTATTCACCATATATTCTGTAATATCTTTATCCGGTATATTTTGTTACAAAGGATGAAGCTAGACACTTACAGTTCTTCCAATTCATACATCCTTAAAGCATTAAAAACATGAAATTAAAAATGTAATGTCTTTAAAGTGCCCTTTTTTTTTTTACTGATTTAAAAAAAAAAAAAGGCAGTTCCACCTGGCTAACTAAGGATCTTGTCATACTCTCTTTTCAAGAAGAAAAGAAACTATTTTTTTTTAAGAAAACCTTTCTACATTTATTAAAATTTCAAACAAAAGTAATTTTAAAATTGTGAGACACTTCTGAAGATTTTTTTGTCCTAATTTAGGAGGAACCATGAGATGCCAAATTACCTCCATCATTTTTCCTTCAAATTAAACATTGATTTTTTTTTTTTTTTACTATATCTGCTTATTTTTAAAGTAATATTTAGCAGCAGTCAAATCTTCTCTTTGGTGTTGCTAAAGATAACTAATTTAATCCACATAATTTTTTTCTATCACATTTATACTGGTATTAAATTTAATTTTCACACACAATGAATCTGATTTTGTCATTCAGCTAAGTAAAGGTCCTTGGGACTTCTGCTGCTATTTCCCATTTTGAATTAAGTTTCAAACTGTATATGGAAAATTCAGGCAAGTGCTGAAGTGTAACTCAACAATCACATGTAACTATTATCAAGAGCTTATCCTGGGAAAACTATAAAAATAGAATTAATAAGCTATATTTGTGTTGTAATAGGTTATAATAAAATATTTACACAGCAATTATACAGTATAGTGAGACAAATTCAAAGGTCTGCTTCTACATTTCATAAGTATTTCAAGATTGTTGTTGCCTCCAGTTTTGTCTTAAGCACCTTCTTGTCTAAAAGCATAACAACAAGAAAGTGAACTTAATATGTGACTTAAAATCAGTCATTTTGAAAAGAGAAAGGTCCACAGGTCACCTGTGGTAACTTTTTTCCACTGTCAGTTGAGTATTTCTTAATAAAACAAAGATAAAATCTGAGAAGGTAATCAAAAGTTATCATGTTTGAAATAAAATATATTATGAAGAGTTTTCAGGTGATTAGTATGGCTAAGACATGACAAAGCACTGACAAGTAGGAGCTGCTAGCAGAAAGTGGTTAATATAAACCAGCAGTATGTTCAGGTAAGGGGTTTTGAGACCACTGCTTTATGACCAATTTAAGTTCAAGTGAATCAAACTGCTTCCTCAAGTCAGGCAGAAGTATGGTGCAGCCAGTAGTGGAGATAGAATATAGACCTTCTTCCTTCCTCTTTTTGTGCCAGGATACTTATTTTTTGTGGAATCATCTGTGAAATATTGCAATGCATAAGTGACTGATACCTGACCAGCTGAGATTGTCACCAGAAGGGAAATTCTGATTTTTAGAACAGTTCATTATTCCTGTGTTTTCTGCGAGTTACTGCTGTTTACCCATTTGACATGTATTTACTCTATTTTTTAGTGTTTGAAAAGAATTTTCTTAATAACAATCTGTGGCAAACATAATTTGAAGACCAAAAATATCTGCTTCAAAATTAACAAAACCTGATAAAATATAAACGTTAGCATTCAGTACAATCTGACCTTGGGAAACTCATTAAAAAATTATTAGCCAGTCTAAATAAGAATCAAATCACTTCAACTGACACATCTGGGGGTTGATATATGGGTGCACTGCAGACTAGACATCAAAACAAGACAAGTGACGGGTTTATGCATAAACCACTAGAAGAGGTATTCCTACTAACATGAGTAAGGGTAGAGAATTGCTTATCTGCAACAAGTAATTATTAACAAGAGTGACTGAGCAAATGGAACTATATAATTGATATAACAATACAAAAAAATCAGATATATATATAAACAGAAAACATGAAAGAACCTAAAAGATGCTAAAGCTGTAATATTATAGTATATACTATTTACAATAACAATAAATAACACTAATATGTTGTACCTGTTATGTAATACAGAACCCTGAAAGAAACATCACACCATACCACCTTCTTTTCTTTAAATAGGTATGTTTCAATTTGACTAAGCTGAAATTCAAGCATCTATTATTATTATTTGTTTAACTAGGTAACAATGGCTTATTTACCCCTATGGACAGCAGCTTACCATTTTGACAACTTTTAAAGCTCTTAGGATAGATTGTATACCTAAAACATTGAATTTATCTCATTTTGTCTAAGCTACCTAAAACTTACATAGCTTGTGGGGACTTATTTCACAGTATCACAGTATCATAGTATGCTAGAGATCATCTAGTCCAATCCCCCTGCCAGAGCAGGAACACCTAGATAATGTTACACAGGAATGTGTCCAGGCGGGTTT